>BJBW01004909.1:88954-170794 GCA_004320125.1 Scolopax mira
GGAGAAGAGAAGGCTGAGGGGAGACCTTATTAATGCTTAGAAGTATCTAAAGGGTGGTTTGAAGGAGGAGGGAGCCAGACTCTTTTCGGCAGTTGCCAGTGAGAAGACGAGGGATAAGTTGGAGGGCATAAGTTGCAACATATGTGGAAAACATATTTTTTACTCAAATATGAGAAAAGACTACTTCACAGTGAGGGTGACAGAGCCCTGTAACAAGCTGCCCAGGGAGGTCGTGGAGTCCCCTTCTTTGGAGATTTTCAAGACCTGCCTGTATGCAGTCCTGAGTGACATGCTCTAGCTATGGGCAATCCTGCTTTGGTGGGGGAGTTGGACTAGATGATCTCTACAATCCCTTCCAATTCTAAAAAATTCAGTGAAAATTCAGTGAAATTCTTTACTGTGAGGGTGATGGAACAGCTTGCCCAGAGAAGTTGTGGATGCCCCATCCATGGAAGTGTTCAAGACCAGACTGGATGGCTCTTTCAGGGTTGGGAATGTCTTCAGTATTGAAGAAATTAGCGTTGTTGGTGGGCGATGATCTGAGTTTAGGTCATGGTGGCCAGAGAGAGTCATCTGTTAGGCTCTACAGGAGTGCCACTTGCGACAGCCCGTTTCCTGCTGTGGTCTCTGACAATGATGTGCTTTGGTGGATATCTAGTGGTACTACTGCTGGATGTATGTTGGTAGAGACTAAGCATGTTAGCAAGTCATGATCTGGTTCATTTGAACTGAAGTTGCTTGGGTTTCAAAGCAACTTGAAAACTTTTGGGTGAAGTAACTTGTTAATGAATGTCTGGTGGTGAAAAGATGCAGCACAAGTAATCTATGTGTTGCTGCCAGACTTGCAGAAGAAATCAAGTTTTTGATTAATTCTCTTCCCGTTCCCCCACCAATTTTCTTTTTTTTTTTTTCAAACCAGGTGACTATGATAGTGTTTCTTTAAATACAGTGTTTGGCCAGTGTGTGGCATGGTGTTTGGATGGATTAATATGGAAGCTTACTACAAAGTTAAAGCTGACATGCTGTGGATTTTAGTTTCAGAAAATGAAATACTGTATTTAGCACATTTTGTATTGAAACATCTGATATTCACACTGGTAGTACAGGAAAAGGAAATATTCTCTTAATACTCACTGATACTTAACAATAGTTTCTTGTGTAAAAATCAGATATAATATGCAACTAAGAAATATAGAATAAAAATTCAAACTAATCAATACCTTTATGAGATTCAGAGGTGTTAATATGACTTGCCAAGATTGGGTTCAATTGAATGTTAATTTTATGTTCCGGTTAAGAATTTATGAAATGTTTAAGCTTGAGGTGCTTTGAAGATGTGTTGTAGATGTTCATTTTATTGAAAATTTGATTTTGTCACAGAAGAAGACTTGCAGAAGATAGTAGCTTGATACATTGATTTCTTCAGCAATTTCTGGAAGGACTCCCTTTTACAGCTGTTTTATGCCTTGTCAGATTTCTTCTGGCTTCAGCAGAGTTTAAGAAATGTGATCTATACCTCACAGAGATCTAATTTTACAGATGGAGAACTGACTTTTTTTTTCCTTTTCTTAGGGTACGATTAAAATTAGGTTTAAAATCTGTTTATAAAGTTGTATAAAAACAGGACCCTCCAACTTCTTATCTGTGGTTCCAGTTGCTGTAGTAGTTTAAAAAAAGGGATCCCACTGTTTTGACTTGAAGAGACACGTGGATATCAGTGATACACCCAACAGTATATATAGAGGAAGAGTGTTGCCAGACACTACCCTGTGATTTTATTGCAAAAGTGGATATAATTTATTAGTTGAGGAAAAGAAATCAGAAAAATATTATTTTGAAGATGAGCCAATTCATATATTCCTGGACATCAAACAGACCACCCAGATCTGAAGTCATGGTTTATGTTTCTTAAATCTAAATAGATTCAACCAAGTCTTGAACTGCCTGACTCCAGCTGAATGCCGCACGCGTAGAAAAGGAAAATCCACCTTTTAATTTCCCTTTCTATTTGCATCTTCCTTAGGCTTTACAGCAAGTTAGCCTGATGAGTTTCTGGAATAACGTCACAGCAGATTTGCGTACCAGAAATGTAGTATTTCTGGATGAGAATTAGATTAAATTACTTCTGGGATAATTACATTTAATCACTCAAGAAGCAAAATGGGAGTGATCTTGTAGTACAATCTCTTTCTAGCCACGTCTCTGTGTTGCCACAGTCTGGGCATATCATTTTAAAGAGATTTTACCCCTGAGGATAAGTACCTCAGCTAGAGGACAACGCAAAAATATTTGTATGTGTATATATAAATATATATATGTCTGTATTGTGGATTATTGTGATTCATGAAGGAATTTGGCAAAGTTCAGTAAAACTCCACACCATTGTGGTGTGCCATGTTGGATGTCAGAATGGACCACATATTCTCCCTTTCATAAAATACCAACAGGAAAATAGGGTAGGTCTTTCTCATGTTGAGAACCTCATGGAAAGATGAAGATGTGTTACTGTTTCATCTAAATTCCCATTTTATTCTATGCGTAACTGCAGATGGAAAATGTTCTTTATAATGTTTGCTTTCGTATTGTTACTGCAGTAACTGGCATGCTTTATCTCAGCGAACCTATCCTTGAGAAAAACTGTTTCCAAACAAGAAACAGCATCAAACTGTCATAGTTTCTAAAATGTCATTGGGACCCATCTTGGAGAAATAAGTGAGTTTTTTGCCAGTAAAGAGATTAATTCTGTCTACATACAGATATGTATGAATGAATACTCATAGGCATCGATGTGCAAACTGGTGTAATGTTTTAATTTTTAAACTAATACTGGGAACTGAGAAGGCCTAAAGACTAGTTTATGATGTAGATTATATTTAGTTTATAATGTAGTTTATATCCACAGTCAGTGTTTTGCATAGATGTGTTAAGGTGTGTGGGTTTTTTGGTAAGGCACATATAGCTCAAATTACCACACTTGTTAAAGCATAGATTTAAGAAATTTGTGGCAAACAAACTATTGCAGTTTTATATTGCTTTGTATCATTTTGTAGTGTTTGCAATGTTTTGCAAAAGAGGAGACACCTTTTTATGACAGAACACTATAGTTGTGGTGTGTCTGTTTAGAAAAATATCTCGTGTAAGTTTTAAAACACTCATTTAATGAGTTTTTAAAGCAACAACTTCACTGTGGGTTTGAAGTTGAGCTGCTTTGTGCCTACAGAGTGAGGCAGTTTGAGGAAAAAAGAGGGTAAAAAAATGATTTATGAGAGCCTCCATTTCAAAATATAATGGATTGAATTTAATATGCAACTTCTGAAAATCATATTGTGAACATATGTTAATAGAAACTTCCCACAAAAACAGATGATGAGATGTGAAAAAGATAAGATGCAGGGAGAGTTTGTTTTTCTTAAGTGTATCTTTTAGCCTTTTAACAGACAAAATTTCTGTCGGGGGAGATAACTGCAAAACCTCATGTATATTTGTCAAGTGAAATCCTGACCCCGCAGATGTGTTTTGCCTGGTTTCTGAAGGAGGAGGGATGTTTCCAACAGCATTGTCTCGTGTTTCTCCCAGTCCTGGGAACCTTTCAACCCAATAGCTGGTTTTGGTCATATTTGCAAAAGCATAAAGGTCCCCAAGATAGAAAATTCTGTTGTTTTTTTTTTTAAATGAAACTAAGCAGTCAAGGCAGATACACCGATGGCTGGAGGCTGCTGGATGAACCCTGTCCTTTGGAGACCCCCGAGAGCACAGGAGGGTGTTACACCCATGGAATATGCTTGCAGTGCAAATTGCTACGAAATCAGGCTCAGTGCATTTGTTTGCTCCTGGAAGAACTTGTTTGGTTTAACTGTTACTGAAAAAAAAAAAACCAAAAACTTAATTAATCAGTTTTTAAACAACTGTGCTGCTCTCCTGTTGTTTACCCATAGCTGGAGAATTTGAGTGTGGATGGTCAAAAATGCTGTAAAACTTGAATAGTCAGTAATGAATGGCATTTAGAAGTCTTGGTATTTTTCTTTTCTCCCAAAAGGCATAGCTGTTTATGTGAATTCTTCTTAATATAGCTTGCTTTTTTTTTTTAAGGACAAAATTTGTAGAAAAATAAGAAAAATTCCTTTATTAAAAACCCAAACTTAAAGATGGATGAGAAGTTAACCATGATGCACTATGATGTGCTGGCAAGGTAGGTAGTTAGGTAAAGAGCAATGAAATGCTCTCTGTATGCAGATACTCAAAATCTCAGTGCTGCATGACATGAAAACATACAACTGACTCAGGATGCCACAAGAATTGACCCGCTCTCTTATAAAAAATAATTCAACTGAATTAAAAGCATATGGAAAATTCTATACTATTTTTTATTTCATTGATGAATAAAAAAATTCTTCTCTGATTGAGATTTAACCCAATGCTGAAAACTCACCTAAGGTTCTCTTTACTTCTTAAACCCTCCCTCTAGTCAGGGGCTCTAACAGAAGGAGTTTGCAAAAGCAGAATACAGTCTTCCCTGTGTTGACCCAGGGGAGGAAAAACAGAGAGCAGTTCTGTTTGCCATCTTCTGTGAAGAAGTGTTATCTTCTTTAAAAGAAGATAACTCAGTGGCATTTAAATATAGGAAAAAATGTCATTGGTTATGTTTAGTGTTGGGAGGTATCATTTATTGAACTCACAAAGTGTTTAGTTCAGATCTTGATCATTGAATGGATAAATTATTGTATTTAGCAGGGAAATGTCTGGTATCAGAACTTTGGAGTATTTTGAAATAGCAGAGAAAAAAAATGGATGAATATTGTTATTTCTAACTTTAAAATAATTTGGAACATCATTTCAATATCAGTTTTAAAGTTAAATTATTGTTCACAACCATGCAAATTCCACATCGATGGGGCAACAGGGAAAACCTGGGCACAAACCTCAAAAGCCAGACTGGGCAATGTTGAAGTCCAGTAAGAGAATCTGAATCCTTCAGGAGTGCATCATAAATCCTAGAGGAGAGGATAAAAGATATCTTTTCTCCGTCGTCTGTCTCAACAGCTTCATTGTACAAAACACCAGCAACTCCTGAGTGCAGACACACAGTTCTCCTCGGTTTCTTAGCACATGGAAACCTGTCCTGGAAGCCAGGAGGGTTAATGCAGAGGTACTGGGTTACTCAGGCTTCTTTTGGCACCAACACTACAAAGCTTCTTCCATCTTGATGTGCCTTCCACGTGAGGAAAGACGTTCTGCAACCCGTGTGGCCCGTTTGCAAAGCATAGGAAGGTCTGGGGCATATTCTGGGTAAAAAGCCACATAGAGTTTGATCAAGAGATAGCTAAAATGTGTATGATCAAATCAAAAGGAGGGCTCTGTGGAGCCTCACAAATGATCTGAAGCTTCAAGGTGTGTGCTTTGTCAAGGTTGTGCCTACGGGGTTCATGGATTGCAAGGTTGTTCCTAGACATCAGCATCGCTCATCTGTGCCAGAGAGCCTCTTAACTTGGGAATATTTTCACTGAGAATAGGAATACACAACATTTCGGAGGATTCCGTTCCAAAAAATCTTTTAAATAGTGTAATTGTCCACATTATAAACACCAAAAAACCCAACGCTATGGGAACTTTTTCTGAAGCAGCTCAGAGAGCACTGAAGCTATTCATGGTGCAAATTGCTTGTAATGAACTTTCCTCTGCTCCTTACATTCTCAACTTTCTAGCACATATTTTCTTCTGGTCCATAGGGATGGGGCATGAGTCTTAAAATGAAGAAAGAATTAATGAAATGCTCTAGTAGGATTTGGCATGAGTGAGACAGGCATTGGTTATTTTGTCCTCTCAAACAGATGTCTCTGCCTGGGCTGCAAGGCATGGCCCTTGAAGAGGACATGTCTCTAAGGGGTTTAGACCTCACCACTAGAAGTAGGATTAGAAATACAGCTAAAATGTACTCCCTAATGAAGTCCAGAACTCTGATATTCCAGACTGGAGGTGGGACTTTTCCCCCCAAAACTCACTTGGCTACATTCCACAGGTCATTTTTTTCCAAGTACATCTTGAAACACATTCATCTCCGATTGCTATATAATTTTGGTTTGCAAGATAGAAATGCACATGTTTTATGTATTTAGAAATGTATTTATAAAAGAAATAGCTATACTTATAATACTGAACAAGTAAATGAATGCAAAAAAGAAAACATCGCAAATCCCCAGACTCCACCCTTCACTCCATCACAGATATATCAACAATGTAAAATTGTTATTTTTCTCTAAAACAAAAGTTTCACAGCTGTATTTAAAAGTATGTTGATGAAAAATGATTCATAAGGTGAAGTAATCATTTTTATACAGCGCATTTGGCAGATTTAAGCCAAATTACACCATAAAAGAAATATTATATTTGACAGCAAAATGTTGTGATGTGAAATTTGAGAAAGAAAACTGACTATCCGAAGACTTATTTATGACTATGCTGCTCTCTGATGGTACCCTGTTTTTCATACCTGGTTGTGGTCAGTATGGTTTTTTTCCATCTTTGTTGTAGATTTAAATTTTAGATAAAATTTTTATGTCATTCCATTGTGAAATAATTCACGTTTGTTTGGTCTAGGCTTAATGGAAGGCTATTATGTCTAATTTATCTCCTACAATTTGTCTATTGCAGAAAATTCTTGCCAGCTAAACATAAAAGTAATTTGACTTACAAAGTTTTGGGCTATCTTAAAAGGTTTTTAAATTACATCCATTTTGTCTATTAGATTTTCATTGAAAAAAGCATGTGTGATTCACCAAATTACTGTGTATATAATGCTAGATGACTTAAATCTGTAACAAATAATTACAAGAATTTAATAGAATAGGCTAAACCTCTTTGCATGAGTGACTTGAGAGCAAAAGGTTGTGACCTGGAGGGTCAAGAATACTGTGTGGAGTGTTTGAGGGTAGTAGATTTATCAGACAATCCTATTCACTCTCTGCTTTCCTATTGATGCTGTCCTGATGCTCTGCAATTAGTAGACACCAGTTACCAGGGATGTTAATGTTCCTTCTGGGTTTTGTTTGTTTTGTTGCTTGGATAGAGTACTGATTAGGGCTTTTGAGCGTGGAATTTACTCGCAAGTGATTTATTTTTTATCTCTAGGATGGGTTCCAGCTGTTTGAGGATTATTTCTTTTTACCCTGGGAAATCTTGGTTTCAGATAGCAGCCAGAGGGGCAAACTTTGAGAAGTTACAACCTCTGCTTGATAAATATTGCTTTAAAAAATTTCATTTTCTACCTGTATTGAACTTTTTTCTATTTTTATTATCCTCCTCAAAAATCAGTTACAATCTTTTACTGTTTCAACCATTAAATAAAATGTTGATAGCAGATTTATAAGAACCTATTGAGTAAAGTTAGAACTGAGGATGTTACCGAGTCTGTGTACTCTAGGAAACCCGTGGGATGTTTTACAAAAGAATGTGCCCTTGCTTAAGCTTCTCATTCAGAAATTAAACCCCTATTGATACATGGAAACAGACTCCTATTCATATGTTCCATATGATTTGTAGCATCCTAATCCTTGCCATGAATCCTTTCCTTATTCTCAGTATTGTAGAATGAAACACATCATTTCAAAACATGGCTTCTTCACATTTTTTTTGGAAAACGTCAGCCCTTGGTTGATCACAGTTCTAACCTCTCTTTTTAAAAATGCCATGGGTTTCCTAAATCCTGTTGGGGAAGAATTTATTTTTAGTTATTTAAAAACTTCTCTTATGTGAGTATATATTTAAAACGTACCATGAATCTGCACATTCATATGATTACCTAATTTCATAAACCTTTAATTTCTTTCACTTTTGATAATACTTATATTTTTTTTACCTTGAACTGTTAGTATATTTTGGGTGAAACATGTATAATAATGCTGCTGTTAGACAATATTGTATGCCAGTAGCTCGTGGAAATTAATGAATAAAATTAATCTTTAGTAAGTAATTGGTAGACCATGCAGCTGCTACATATTGCCTGGTTCACATACTTAATCGTAAGTTGCCCAATTTAAGCATAATTCTGTTGACTTGTGTTTGTTGTACTAATGTCAAACTATTACTGTAGTTACTTTCTGGATTACAAGTAAAATTCTGAATTCATAATATTTTTTTGCTCAGTTGGTGTCTGCATGAATTACATATTATAATTTTATTGTAAACACTTGAAATGGTATAGGTCCAAGAATTGCCATCTGGTAGATGAAGTTTGTAGAACTGTTTACTTAACATTGATGAGTTTATTAAAGTGGTAAAAAAGCGCCAAGAACATCCCGCTAGAACTTGGAATCGCCTCCACCTAATTACTGCAAATTAAAAATTAAGCAACCTTGTCTAATCTGCTTTCATGGCTTTGCAGCATCCAGAGAAGTCTGTGACTCAGCATCAGGTGCAGTTAGAAAAAAGGCACGTTCTGGCTTGGGGAGAGATAGATGGAGAATATAATCCAAATGTCCTGGATTTTACTGTAAACTGAACTTTTTCCACTGGAAAATTGTCAGAGCTGAAGGAATAGTTTGTGGTGCAAATACTTTATCCGCTGATTTTCTTCCTTTCCTACTAAAATATGTAGTATTAGAAAATCCAGTGTGCCTTTGTGTAAACTCTTTCTTTGGTTTGCTACTTAGGTGCTTCTAGTGGAATTAGAACAACTGGAAAGTCCTAATATTTGTTTGTTTATTTATTCTTAATTAAGCCATAAAAAAGGTAACTTCTCAGAAGCAAAACTGGAGCATAAAATATCTCCTGAAGCACTCCATACAAGAAAACCTCCTGCAAATGGAGAGAAAGTGTGGCCTGCTTAACCTGGATAAGCATAAGTATGGCCCACATCTTCATGCTATCAGTCATTGTTGACATCGTTTCTTATGAAATGTTGACTTTGGAAGATGTGCCTGGCACAAGCAAGTAGAACAGTTAATTCCTATTGGCTCCACATTTTTGTCAAACACCGAAGTAGTGGCAGATGTGCTTTCTGGCCCTCAAATGGTCCTCAAAAGGACTTAAAAAATAATGAGAAGTTGTTTAATTTTACTAATACCTTAAGGAAGCATGACTAATTCCATTCATGTCAAATATATGACTAATGTGTTCTTTAAAATCAGCAGTAATGGAGAGTCCATGACATCCATTCTGTCCACCCCAATCATTGAAGAAAACAGATAATTCCCTTTACTTTGTAGCAAACTTAAATTGCAAATACTTACCACATCCTCGCAGCTTCTTCTTTCCTTGTTTCCCTCTACCCTTCTGCACTCCTCTTTACACTGAACAACCCCAGTTATTATTCAACTTTCCATGAAAATATTTCTTATCCCTCTCTTATCGGTTCCCTGAAATGAATCCACCTTGAAGTGTGATGCATAAGAAAATTTATTTCAGCTGATAAACCTGATAAAGCAAGAGAATTGATTCAGTGTTTTGCAGATTGTAGCCTTTCTTCTACATCCCAGGGCAGCTTTTGCTTTTGTGACCCTCTACGGTTCTCATCCTGTATCTGTGTAGTTGATTCTTTCATATAATGTACATACAATTGATGAATAGCATCCTATTTTTTTCTGAGCCGATCTCTTCCTCTTGTAGCCCTCTTTTGTTTGGTATTATCTGCAAATGTAATAGTACATGTTTTGCTCCATCACTTCTCTCGCTACTGCAGTTACCGAGTGGCAAACATCTAGGAGAGGTCCTTATGGAGTCCTTCCAGCTTGTCAGGAAGCTGTTGATAACTGCTCCCTCTCTTCTCTTGACTATAACTGGGTTTGTATTTATTCTAGGTATCTTCCATTAGATTATGCTTCCCTGATTGTTTTTAAAAGAGAATGTTACATGCTTCAGGGTACAAAGCCTGAAACAGGTCAATAGCTGCTTTTCAAAATGCTGTGCACTGTTAAAAGGGTTTTGAGTTTTGTTGGAGATTTTCTTTGATAAGTGTGTGTTGATTGTTAGACGTGTCCTCCTCATTTTCTTCCAGGTGCTTATAATGTCTGTTTATGTGTGATGGTTTGTCACAGTAGGCGCCTTCCTCCTTAGGAAGCCAGTTGAATTGCAGTTTTGTCTAGTTCCTCCTTTCCCAGACATTATAATATTTATTGTTTAACTTTGTCTTTACTAAAAATAATTGGTCTAAAGCATCCTGAAGCTTTTTCACTTCTGTGGTCACACCGGTGGCTCATAACCAGTCTGTAGTTGTCCTGCTCTGGAAATTAGATGACTTGCTGCCAGGAAGATGAAGATTGTGCTACACAATATAGTAGTTGACAAAAGCAGATGTGAACACATCACGAGTAGGCTATTAGTTATTACCCATGCTTATCCTGAATTTAAAGCTGAACACAATCCTTTTTTTGACAAAACAGCAACAGTTAGGCCTCATCTATTATAAAAGACCAACTTGCTGTGATTTTCTAATGTCATGTTAATTTTGTGTGAGGTAGGTCTGTGATGGAGACACGGGAGTTCGTTGCCATTGACTTGTTACGTTTTCATGGCACAGTAGCACCATGCAGTGCTGGCCCAGTTTCCAGGATCATTGCTTTTCTTGGTAGGTCCAACTTGTGTGAGTGTAGTGTGGTGGTGACCTGGACAGGAGTGCTTCAGCTTGTGTTCAAAGCTAACTCAGTCGATAGCTCCATGTGAGGCTGCTTTGATTGTGTGAGTGGACCCTCAAAGAGTTGGCTTCAGAGGGACTGGAGTAAGGATGTGTTCAGTAGCAAGAGACCCCAGTGCGTGACCCTTGTAGGACACCTGACAGCCTTCCTCGATGACAATAAAATCATCGTAGTAGTAGTAACTTCCCCTAGAAACTGACCCCATACTTGATATATTGCAAGAAAACAAGAAAAAGTATGGAAGGAAAATAAAATGTTCTCATATTTGTGCTTTTTATTGTATATACTACTTGGGAACTTACATGATTATTTTTTGTTGTTCTCTCTTACTGGAGCAGTGACAACTATGAAGGTGCAGAATTCAAGGGTGGCTGTGCTTGATGGATTGTAGAAGCTGTTGAAAATTTGAGGTTCTCTGTGTAAAAATTAGTCAGGTCATCAAGGATTTTCTGACATTATTTCTCTGTGACTTCAGTGATGTATTTGCATATGCAAATGAACTGGATCTAAACTTTGACTTGGAGACCTAAAACAATCTTTGACTCTACCTTGGTGGTTCTGGCACGTCCTCATTTAGATAATGTTAGCCAGTATTTCTGGATGACTCGTTTCTCTTTTGTCAGTGTCACTTACTGCCAAAGAAGTTTATGCTTTTAATGTCTTAAGTTCTGGCTTCTGAGTGCAGTGTCACATGTTTTCTATCTCAGCTGCCTGCAGTTTAAAATAGGTGAGAAATGGTGAGAAGAGCTAATACTACTTTAAAGTCTCACAACCTGAACTGGAGTTAATAATGCTCATCTCCATCTAATTTGTGAGCTATTTTAAATGTTTATTATTGCCTATAATTTTTTTCCAAGGCAAGCAGAGGCTCTGAACACCGTGCCATTTTCTTTCTCCACTACTAAAGTGGGCATTAATTCTACCTCCCAAAGCTGCTTTCGGGATCCTTATGCTTCTGGATAACTCCTGGAAGGACAGGGAGTAAAATTACATCATTTTTATGGATATTGATTTTTATGGGAGTTACTTATACCCAGGTTTGTACAGCCCTAAACTTGCCTAAGTGTCTTTGCCTGTTGTGCTTTTTGGACTTTTTTTTTGTGAATTGGTGAGGAGTATTTTGCATTTAAAACTTGCTTGATTTTAAGAAATTGAGTGGAGGTGAAACAAGATATGATTTAAAGTCCAAAGCCCTATTCCAGTATCAGACATCACTGGCAACATCACTATCATTCTGAAATCTGTGTAGTATATGTGAAATTCTTGATTAATCATGTGTTTTAGGAAAAGGCGTATCAGTTGTATGTAGATATATATTTTGATGAAGCATTCTAGAAATGGTGAACCGTATTTTCATACATATGTAGCATATGGCACTGAAGAACAACAAAATATAGTTTGTATATGTAGACTGGGTTAGAAAAGTAACTGAAGTTTTCTAACGTTATTTTTCAGTGATGTAATCACAATATATTGTGGTTTTGAAAGTTGGTAATTACAGGAAACCCAGTCAACCCAAGAACTAGGGACACCGTGATGGAGCGCAGACGTGGTGGCATTCTCACTGCAGGGACAAGAACCTGTGGGGCTCTGATGCTGGCTCTGTGTGGTAGTTGTAAATGCCCCTGGTATATTTGCAGAGCCAAATAATTGTGGGAGGTTTTATTGATCTTGAAAACAATGACATCAACAGTGGTTACATTCCCAGCAATAATTTATGGAAGGTTATTTTCATAAACAGCATGTTCTTTCACTTGGTTAAATTAGTTAATTGCAGAAAGTATTCCATGTTACATAATTAATTAATTAATTTATTTCCTTCATATTTTGGGGGAGATTTTGCAGTTTATCTGGCTGATTGCACATAGTTGTGGTATGGAGTTAATTATTTTTTAAGTAGTTTGTTGTAAAAAAGCAAAGTTGGAAGCATTACAGATGTTCAGAAGTCACATTTATGTGATTAATAGAATAAGAAAGGACCAGAGGTCCATCACAGAAGTGATATTTACCCCCTCTGACTGTCACCTATAGACTGGGGCTCTGTGTTATATCACTCCAAATTTCATGACCAGTCTCTCAACTCTTTTTTTTTTTTTTTTTTCTTTTTTTTTTTTTTTTTGGTGTAATGGTGAGGCAGCTTTCTATTTCAAATACTGCGCCGGGATGTGCAGCACTAAAAATACAATCTATTTGAACAGCACTGTAGCGACTTAAAATAGGACTGTGTTAGAACATAGTTTAGTCCCTTGCTATGGTATCACCAGCAAGGGAGTTACTCAGGACTGAATTACTGTGGGAGAACTGAAATTTAGTTCTCAAAATAGTGTTTTCCGAGGCTGTGGACTTGATTCACCCTGTGGTTCTTTGAGCCCAGTTTTGAGATTTTAATGTATTTTCAAGACTTTTTATGATACTCATGAACCTCAGAGGCATGTCTGCACACCACAGAGTCATGCTGGAGATGTGTGTGTAAACTCCAGATAAGTAGGTAAATCTGTGCGGGGGCAGCCATCACAAAGAAATATTATATAGCCAGAAATAAAAGTTTTAACTTTCAACAAGCTTTTCTTGGGTATAACAACACACTGATGCTGTCCTCATGCTTATTTCTCAATCACTAGTTGTTACAGCCTCTATACTTTTGGCAATAATCTGCATTATAGACTATTAAGAATATTTTTTATAACAGAGCAAAAATATCATCTCCAAGTAATTTCAATAATGTCTTGCTGATCTAAAAGGCATGTATCACCTCTCTGTGTAACCTAACAGCCTGGGCATATTCAGAATGATTGCTAATTTCTCTAAAATCTTTTTATAGCTTTTCATTTCATTCTAAGTTTATTCTGATTATATATGTCCATTTTATTAAATGTCAGAGATACAGCTAATATAATATGAATATATAAATGGATCATCTTCTTGTAATCACATTTTCCCCAAATAGAAAAAAAGTAAACTGCCAAATATTTCCCTCAAATCCAATTATGCTTCATATGGGGAAAGCAAATGTTGTATCTATTTCTCTTGAGTACTTGAATCAGTTAATCAATCTCTATGAGAGAGGTTTAGCTCACTAAAATTTTGAATCACCTGCAAACAGCATGAAGTATGTTGACAGAAAACAGCTACAGCAAGCTTAGCTTCTTTTTCTTATTTTTTATTTTTCCCAGTTGCAAAGAGCCAGTAGAAGAAGCCAGAGGGGAATCTGGCGGTAGATAAATTTAGCACAGGTCGCAGCGTAATTTAGAATTGCTGCCGATGCCACCATTATTTAACCTGAGCCAGACCTGGGATGAATTTAAGAACATTTGCTTTTTAATCTCATAACAGCATGTCCCGTTGGTGACAAACTGACCGTTCTCATTGTTCTAACAACAATGAAATGACATCGGTGCAGCCTCGGCCGCGGACGTGGTTTTGTGCGCGCCTCAAGGTACATTCCCCTGGTTCCTCCGGCCCCTAGAGGCAATTTGACTTCCCATTTTCATGCCTTCAGGGATTTTTTTGCCATTTCCTATTTTTGTTCTGTGCCTGATTTGGAGGGAGCGCTTGGGTTTTGCTGTAGCAGAAGGTTGCCCTTTTTTGACAAAACGCTTGTAAAAATAAAAGGTTAAAATTGGGTAGTGAAAAAATGACATCGCTTTTCAAAATTCAACAAACTGATTGAACTAAGTAGATCAATCCTTAACTTCATTGTTTCGTCAGCTCTTTTAATTGATGTTGGCTTCTTCTATTAGCTGTGTGAGACAGGGGCTTTGGTGAAGGTTCTGAGAAGGGAACGTGGCCATAGGAGTGACTCAGTTGCTGCTCCTGTGCCCAGAGCAGGAGGCACAGAAGGGCTACACAAAGGCATGGAAGGGCTGCATCCCCCTAAAATAATTTTTTAAAAAATTTTTTTTCTTTGTTTTTAAAATTTCTTAAGAGCAATTTCATTCACTCAAAAACGCACTTTTCAGGAAGTGCTAATTGCTGAAGAAATGAAAGCCTTGTAAGTGAGAGGATAATTAACATCACTAGAAATCTGATTGCATATTTGTCAATAACACACAAAGCGTGATTGGCAATCAGATGTGAAGTGTTGATTGATAACAGCTTTGGTTTTGAACCCTAAATCCAGTGTTGTAATTTAACTTTGGTACAAACAGCTTTCTTTTCAATTGCAATGTCACACAGTCTTGCCAGAATTAAAGAATTTTTCTTCAGAAATGTAATTCCCTGGATTTACATAAAAGCTTAACGGGACCATAGTTCACTGTTGACAACACTGTTTGTCATCTCCATTCATGCTCTCTTTCCAATGCAATCAATATAGGTCTAGAAAAAAATAATGTACATCCTTTACTGTGCTTCTTTCACCCCTCTCCTTGAATGTGGTCCGTGGTTTCTTTGTTCATTTACTTTTTTCCTAACTTAGTTTTATATTCACTGTATGGAATAGTTAATCAAATGCAGCCTTTTCAACAGATCGTTTTATTCCTCAAGCACAGCTAAAAGAAATGTCACGGATACATTCTTTCACTTTTTATTTAAACACACAAATGTGAAACTATCAATCTGATTTGGAAACACAAGCAATGAGACTTTTCATTGCATTTTGTTCCCAGCTGCATTGCACATTTAGTAGTTTGACGTGTAATTTTTATAAGGGTTTCTGCTACAGCTCTTCTGACTTTTGTTATTTTTAATCTGATTTCTGATGTGTCTTCTGAAAGTGATGTGTTGTCCATGGGGTACAAGGTTAGATATTTTCTTTTTGTTGCAATTGCTTCTTATAATTTTTTTTCTACTCCAGGTTGAAAAGCTAAAACCTGTGAGGAAAGGTAAAAAGAAGAAAAATGTTTAATCCAGAAAGGGGGAAATTCAGAGGAGAGAGAATCCAAGTGCAAATCCTTTTTTCCCTTAAATTTGCCTCTGGATTTCATTGGCACAAGTCGCAAGTTGTGCCTAATGATCCTGTTGATCCTCTGGGAGGAGACAGCTCTGAGTGCAATGGTGACATGTTCTCTGCCTGTAGCTGTCACTGGTTCTCCTGGGGTTATGTGGTCCAACGTAACAGGGATGGGGCCTCCTTCCTGACCCTTGCTGAGAGAAGGGAAAGAAAAGATTTTCCATCATTTTTTCCATCCCAGTTGTGGCAAAGGGGAGGGAAAAAGGAAAGTGGGTGGTTATTCCTGCTCCTGCATCATTTAGGAAAAGTTGGGATATGGAGACATAGCATGAAGGAAGGGCTTAGGTTTGATATTGAGGGAGATGTTAAAGTTAACAGCATCTAGTGCATGGAACAGATCATCTTTGATCTCTGCATTTGCAGGTGCCTTAATATGATGATTGTTCGGTGTCTCCAGGAGATGTTTTTCCATCTGGATGGAAGGACAAAAATGTCTGCACATCTACATAGGGGACCATAACTTGGTTCGAAATACGGATATTCTTTTTGGGTTGAGTTATCCTTGTGAGATATGCAAGTTTTAATGTCTTTAATAAGGTATAAATGAAGGTGATTAGTTGAAATCGCCATAATTACAAAAGAAAAAGCAAAAAAATCTTGTTAAATCTCCCATGTTCTAGAACCTTGACCATCTAAAAAGGAAAATTCCCGCATTTTGATCTTTTGTGTATAAGCAGAGTCTTTGGTTTTTTTGAGCTGATGTGAAAGTCATGAGTAGTTCCTGAAATCAGAAGACTGTTGTTTAACCATATCTACAAAGATTTTTAGGATCCATTTTCCCATAGATTTATCTAAATGAGGACCAAAATGGTTTTTTTCAGCCTCATTATAAATCACCAACAGCTTGGTGGATTTTGGCATTGGGATTAGCACAATAATCATGTGCTGCTTTTGTCACCAAGAAGAATCTAGATACTGTCAGATAGTTGGAAAGTTCACAATAAAGTAATGACAAGTCAAAATAGATTTTGTGGCATGACCCATCATAATTTTTGGAAGTCATGTTTTCCATTTAAAAATGAAAATGTGTGTTCTTCCACTGGGAAAAATAGTAGTAATAGGCATTTCTGAATGGCCTTTGGTTTCAGTTTCCTTTGTCTTACCAGACTTGACTGTGTTAGCTCATACCTCGTACTTTATATCCAGAGATATAAACCACTCAATTCTAAAGTGACTTTTTTTTTTTTTTTCTGCATAGTAACAGCAATGAGGAAGGTCTTACTGGTTTGCAATTGTTCTTGGCTCCAAGAGCCTTTTGGAAAATTAATATTGCCAAAATGTGATTTTATGTTACAGTCACCACATAAACAAATTAGTCTCAAAACAATTTGGAACTGAGCTTGAACTAATTCTTCCATTTCTCTGATTCAGAATGATTAAGCATGTGTCCCTGAGTCTTGAATTTCTTTATAATCCTGTATTTTGCTGGTTCTTATTCTGCACTTTCAAACCCTTAGACACAACCCACTTAATTAGCGTGGTGGATAATGTCCAACCATGAGGAGGTATGGAAAAGGTGCTGATGGATTTCTTTTTTTTAAGAAAAAGAAATGAGCTTTTGAGAATAACATTTAGAGGACAGCTGAGGGGAAATACAAATCAGGAGTTCAACTTGCAGGAAGAAAGAACAAAAGAGGAGATGGAAAAAGAAGAAGAGAAATGGATACAGATACATCTCAGAAAAATGGCACCTGCTGCTGTTTAGTGTTAACACTGAGGAGAAGATGAGGAATGAAGGATAGAAAAAGAGGAGGAAGGTATAGTAACCTCTCTAAGTAGCTTACAACAGAAAATGGATTATCCTCTAGAGTTCAGCACAGCTCACAGAGGAGTGCAGATAGCCTTTAATTCCTAATAGCATGGGATTTAATAGCAAGGGATGTAGCTGGCGTGTTCAGACACGGTCACGTTTCATCACTGTGATCCTCCCTTCTCCATAAAACAAGACACCTCATCTCAGAAACGTGGTCCCCTCCGGCCACTCTTTACGGGCAGGCGTGCAGTAGTAATATGTCAACACATGTCTTCTGCTTGCCGTGTTTCCCTCCCACATGGCCATAATGAGAGCTCTGCATGTAAGAGTATCTAATTTGCTCTTACCCTGAAGGAGAACATAAGCAATATGGGGATGTTGTTAAACATGGCATATGTTGTTCCTGTGAGCTGCTTTTGCCTCACCAGTTCCCTGGGTGAAAAGTGACTTGTTTTCTCAGGTTTCTTGCGCAAGGTACATCAATTGGTCACGCAGAAGATCTTTAGAAGACTTATGACAAGGCATACTAATAAAAAACCCCAAAACCTAATTGCTGGCATCCAGTCTTACAGTTCAGTGTGGGAACTTCTCCTTCCCACAGGATGGAAGGAGAGTGGTGTAGGCTCACGTACAGCACCTCTTCACATACACAAACATAAATAATTAAGAGTTAGTTTGTATCTACTCAAGGAGATATAGTTAGTATCAAGCCTTGGCCCTATTCCACTTTTACTGTTTTCTTTATGAAAAAATAAATGTGTGTGGCCGTAAGTTAAATTTATATTATAAATATGCACGATTAAAATCGACCCTGTTTGCTTGTGTGTCAGAATTGTCCCAGCATGGGAACTTGGAGATTTGTTGCTATAGCTCTTTGATTCCTGGGTTATCCTTCTCCTCTGGCTCCAGCCATGGCTCTGGCCAAAGCCAACCTGGAGTGAAGTATTTCTACTGTTATCAGGTATGTGGTGCCCAACGGGGACAGCTGGCAGCATCGCAGGTGCCAATGCCTTTGTACCAGGGACAGATTGCCCTCTGATGGGAAAACGTAACCAAATTATGCACCCTTTAAATTAGTGCTCACTGGGCATTGCACTTGGGGTTTGCTCCCTGGGACGTTATGGGTGGTGGGAACAGTAGCAGAGATGAGCTACACCAAATACCTCTAAGGACATACAACTCACCTGTTATCTCAGACCTTCCAGGTTGAATAATACCCTAAAAACTAACTTACAATAGGCTTTTGGCATTTCTCCCCTCTGGGGGATATCTGCAGCACTGGGCACATGTAATTGGTTTTACTGTGCTTATTTGCAGCTTGAATGGCTCACGGGGGTCAGCAGCAGAGTGCAGGCTTTTTTCACCCCTTGAGCAATGAAGCATTGAGAAAAAGTTATTATTACCAATTAGCGGTGGCATTATTACTACCAATTAGTGGCTGTATGAAGCAAATCATTAGTCTTTAGTTCAGTTATTAGTGACCAGGTGTTCATGAAACATGCCATGTGCACCTCGCCTTGGACCCCAGCAGTTGTGAGGTCTCCACACTGTCCCTGCACGGGGCTTTGTTGTCCCCCTGAAAAGAAGCATTTTTGGAGCCAGTGTGAGGGTTCTTTTTGGTTTTGCTGCTGGCGTTATGTACCTCATGAGTGAATAAATAAAGTAATTTCAATCTCTAGAGCCGTATTCTGAAGCCTTTAATATGCTGAATTAATGACTTAAAGCCAAATATTAGATTACCAGTTTTGCTGTTGGTTGCTGCTTCATTTGTACAAGCAAAATTATTGTGTCAGAGAAGGAAAACTTACAGTGCAAATTACTTTGGATTGAAAGTATTGTTTCTCTAGGGCTCCTGGTTTTGAAACCCTCTCGTGCAATATTCTCACACGCCTGTTAGTTTGCATAATGATTTTATGGAAGAAATTTTAAACAGCAAACAGCATGGATTAAGTCTTATTTAAGAATATAAATGGCACTTTTATACTATGTTATAATTAAAAAAATGTGAAAGTTAGTGGGAAAAACTGGAATTGTACCTTTAATGTTACTTCCATATTGAACTACACATTTAACTTTGGAGCATTTTGCAGGGGGATTCATAGCTGTAGCTTTATAATTATATAAAATAACTAATAAAATAAGAATAATAAGAATAACTAATAAAGTTTCAATATACCAAATACTTATTGCATAGAATTGGTTTTAAGCATGTAATTTAAATAGGCCTGAGAAATATTTTCCATGTTTCTTGGAGTAAAGAGGAGGGTGTTGGAGTGCTGTTTTCTCTTTTGGTGATTCAGTTGTCTTCTGATTTTCAGTAGACAAACCCTGAAGAAAGGGTTTGATTGGTGACTTCTTTAAAGCAACTGAATTGTAGGATGGCATCAGCCAGGGCAGGTCAGCCTGAGCACTAGTTGGGTAGAGACATCTGGTGGCTCAGTGAAGGAATAATTGAACACTTGCTACTCAAAGTGCATTGGAGTGATTAAGGCAAAACCATCATTCTGCTCACGCTGTAATTACTTTTTTTTTCTTTTTCATTATTATTCTAGAAACTCTTCTATGCGTGTTTACATTTCAGGTCACGTATGGTTTTAATTTAATGGAAAGAAGGAGTAGAAACTAAAGCCCTATTCAGGAGTTGGCAGCTTGCAGGCATGATGTGTTGAACTCCCTTAGCTCAAAGGGCATTTAACTTGCAGTCAGTTGGAGGTTTAAAGTCAAACTGGTGATTCTGGACCATGGTTCTGTGGATTGATTTGGTTTATGTAAACCCTGTGCATTTGGGCTCTGAATGTAGTTCTGCCAGTGATTCACTGTGATCTCTGGGCAAAGCTGATTTCATTAATTTCTGTCCATCACTCAGCAATTGTTTCAAGCTATCTTTAGGTCCATCTTTCTGTAAAAGCACTATGATAATTTTCAGCTTGTGAATTCTCTATGTAAAGAATCATAAAAAGTAAAATTTTTACATACAGAAACTTAATACAGAACTTTACAAAGTTCTGTATTAAGTAAAGATGCAGTGAGCAATTTTTGCGTGTGTGTGTTTACCTTGAACCCCTGTAGATCATCTGTACGTGACCAATATTTTAGGTGCAGTCATTATAAAAGAGAAACCCTTTAGGATGAATTTTCTGGTGCAGTGTGTAACTGTGCCCAGTACTTATTTAGCTCCGTGCACTGGATGACAAAACCAAGTCCTTGGAAACACATGTGTTGAAGGTCATGGGAAGAGTTTCCCAGGAGTGTTGAATGCTGTGACATCTTACCAACACCACACCAGGCACTCACCTGCCAGGGCAAAGCAAGACTTTCTCAATCTGGGAATGTCTTTCATCTTGTTATGTCCTTCCTGCTGTCTGTGTGTATCTGGCCATTGGTAGCACTTGTTGACCACACATGGTGCCTTCTGGGAGATGGTGTCACATCTCTCAGGAGGGTTCAGGCACAGACTTTCTAGGGGAAAATTGCTCAAATTGCATTCCCCATGCAATTCTATAAAAAGGAAAGGGGAAGAAAACTAAGCACCTCCTCTTTGCTTTACTACCAACATGACACTGAGAAGCTTCCAGGAAGCATCTGTAGCAGCTCCAAGCTTCAGCTCCTTTTGTTATACCCTGGACAAAAAAAAGTCAATAACATAAATCTTTCACAGCCAATTATTGACTTTTTACTGTGGTCCTTATTCACACAAGGCACACACTATATTCTGCCAGGAAGGATGTGTATAATCAAGCTCATAATCAGAAAAACAGTATATAATTGAAAAAAACAGTCTTCAGATTGAGAGTCTAAAGTGAGGAGCTGCAGAGATCAGCACTGGACAAAGTAGAAGAGTTTATCTCAAGTCAGACCAACTGTTTCCTGCAGCAGAAGGTGGGTGTTTTATTGAGGCCCAACCCTCCTTTCTTTACAGTAACATTTATGTTTTGTAATGTTCATCATGACTTCTGTTCCATAAAGCAACAATTCTTTGGTCATATGAAGTCCTTGTCACCCCAGAGGTTTTGTCACCATCCTTTAAAAATTTCTCTGCTCTTGGTTTGGATAAAAGGGAGAAGCACTGGCATTTGAATGCTGTACCCTTTGTTTCTGAGATGTCCCAAGGCTGTGGTGACAACTGTGAAGTCAGGGATAGCCACAGAATTCCTACAGACCTGCTGGTTTCTGTTACTGAGAAGTTGGTGTTTATTTACAGCCCTTCTACGTAATATTTAATACACTTTATATTGTATTGCAAGCAGCCCATTAAAGAAAAAACTGTTGGTTTTGTTTCAGGTGCAAAGACGGCTTGAAAGGATTTACATACTCTGCACTAAAGTAAGTAATGTTTCTCTGAGTACATAGTTTAAAGTGAAGATTTTGAGGAATTGTGTATAGTGCATTGCATGAAAAGGGTGTTCCTGAGAAAAATCATGCTGTTGTAAACCTTTTCCAACTTTTGGGCTATGCAGCATATTTTGAAGAAGGTATAATAGACTGGCAAGAGAGGAATCTTTTCATATTTGGGATCGTGATTGAAAGGAAACACAGGCATGTGGTTGTGTGTTTTAGAAGGATCTTTTCTCTTTCTAAAACTGGGATTCATGATTCCCAATATTCTTCTGGAAGCAAATAGCTGCTGTATTTTGACCTGGAGTTTATTTGCTGTATTTACACAACATTGAATGAATACAGTAGTAGTTCTGTGACCAACATCTAAATACAACATGGACACGTAGACATTCGTTTGAGAGATCCTAAACGTGCCACTAAACCTTGTGTCTGCCCTAGTGGTCCAGGCTCTCCTAGAATTTACTTTGCCATTGAGACCCTCTGGTGTTACTCACTCATTTGTGTAGTTATGCAAAGTTTCCCATCTTCCTATGTCAGAAGTATAAAGACACTTTATTCTTATCTGTCCTTTATGTACTCTGCTGCCTGTCTGTCCCTCCAAGCATGGACAATCTCAACTCTCAACTCACAGGTGAAGAGAAAAGCTGAAGTCAAGCAAGACAGACTTGTTGGTAGCAGAAAACATTTTGTAGAGTTTGCGGCTATGAAACAACTGTGGAATTTGATATAAGGTGCCAATAGTTAAATAATTCAGTCTGGATATAAAACGCTCCTGTGGCAGCATTGCAGAATCGGTGCTTTCTGAAATCACCAGTTTGCCTGGAGTTGTAGTCACATACCAAATAACAAAGGTTTTGTGCCTTCATTACCCTCAGCAAGGCTGCCACAGTACACTGTGATTTGGATTGAAGTGCAAAGTGTTAGGATACATCCTGCCGTTATGACCTTCTCTGCCCTTGATATACAGTAATTCTACACTGAGGATGAACCAGTATATTGACAATATCAACTTCTGGGGGAATAAAGAGGGCTGAAGATGAAGCCAAGCAAAACAAAGTTGGTGCACTTGGTGGGAGCAAAAACATTTTGAGGATTTTACAAAATAGATATTTTATAAAAATATTATAGTAACCATCAACTTTTATGTAACCCCCATTCTGCTGGAGATAATTGAGATATTTCATGTGCCTTTTTATTTTCTTGTTTGATGTTCTTGCTTTATATGACAGATGGACTCCCCCAGTAATGTTTTTGTTCCTAGTTTTAAAGAATTCCTGGCAGTAACTGTGACCATTATCCAAAGTTTAAATATATGTCGGTGGAGTGATCTTTTCAAAGAGACACAAGGTATAGGATGTATAGGATGTATACGCAGCTGTATAGGATGCATTTTCTTTTGCAGACCTGTGGGTAACTTCAAGAGACTTATGTTGAACTTTATCTATTTCTTTGAGTTATTTATGTAATTTTGTTTTGTTCTGTTTTGTTTTTTTTTCTTTCAGGTTCATTGTAGGGAAAGAAGAAATCCCCACTCATTCATTTTCACCTGAAGCAGCATTTTCAAAAATAGATAGAAAGATAAAGCACTGTGAAAAAATATCGCAGCCGATGAACATACTGGCTTTAACAAAAAAACTCATGGACAAAGTGTGAGTTGAAGAAAACAAAAGAAAAACAA
The DNA here is from genome assembly GCA_004320125.1 of Scolopax mira. NCBI lineage: Eukaryota > Metazoa > Chordata > Aves > Charadriiformes > Scolopacidae > Scolopax > Scolopax mira. The sequence goes on from BJBW01004909.1 coordinate 112,300, forward strand.
TCCAAACCGAATCATTCTGGTTTATTTCATTTTAATAGTTTGTTACATTGTATTTGACAATGCTTTATCATACTTTTACTTTGCATTTAAGTGGTTTGCATTTCGTTTTTACTGAGTAGTTAGCAGTGACAAATGATGAACTGTAAATGAAAGTAAAATTTAGGACCTGTATGTCATAGCCATGACTTTTCTCTAACGAGGGAGAGTAAGTTTAGTTAGTTCTGAGTGCCAGACCGGTGGTTGTTTTTTCTGCAGTTTTTAGCAAAACCAGCTCATGGCATGGATCTGCGGGTGGTAGTAATGATAATTAAGGAGGGTAAATTGCACAGCAGCAAACCTTACTTACATCACCTTACGTGACCGTAACACCATCTTTTTTGGTGACCTACGTCCCTGTATTGCATAAAGGAGAACTGCCTAAGAACAGGATCTGTAGCATCTGGTCTGGCTCCCTCTGTCAGGAAATAAGAAAGGAAAGAGTGGGTCTAAAACAGTTTTTCACAAGATCAGATCTAGACATCTGAACCTGGATAAGAGAGGATCCCTCCCGCTCTGTGGGATCCAATTTATTGTCCTCTAGTATGAGCTTAATGAAATTACATCAGGTAGCTTTTCAGGCTAATATGTTCCAATGATGGACTTCTGCTGTGCTTGATTTGTCCATTTCAGGCACATTAGGTACCACAAAGGGGTCATTCATTTACAGGGAGGATGAAATAAAAAATAAACTAGGGGTCTGTTCATACTGCTGCTATGCATCTTGACTCCCATTGACTTCTCCAGGAGTAGTTTTATGACCAAATCTTTACCTGCTCACATGTAGGAGAGAAAATGAGTCTTCCAAGTGCATTCTGTTCTCAGAATAGTGGCTTATTTTACTTGCCCAGATAATGAATAGAAGTGAAGTGCATCCCATGGCGTTTTCCTATGATTTGCAGTTGGTTTTCATTGAAAAATATGAGGGAAGTCAGCAGTGGCTTCTCAAGCATGACTGTATTAGACCACAAAAGACCTACAAGGAGAAGATAGCTCCAGCCAAATGGAGATTCTTTTAGCTGAGTTGCTTATACCTATTTTGCCTTTAATACCCCTTACTCAGTTTGCTAGGCAGAGTTAATAGCTCTTCCTCTGTTCATTAAATACAAGGATCAAGGGACTATGGGTGGAGAAGAGTGTTTTTTCTTTAAAGTTTGGAAACTCCTGACCCAGACATTCAGAAAACTTTCAGTTTTCAGTCCTAACGCTCTCACAGGCTTCTCTTCCATATGGTTCTCTTCAATATAATTGAGTCTAAATGCCTGTAACCTGATCACATTCTCATTACAATTTTTGCTACATAAACTGACCTCACAGATGATTTATGGCCATTAGGCTTTATAGTGCACGATTCAAAACTTCCAAGATATTTGGCACAGTATATAAATTGTGTAATTTATTTTGCATTAAAACTTAAATACTTGGCTATAGCAAAATATAATGCTCAGACCTGGTATGACATTACTTCTTTTAATTCTGCATAATGCAGGGCTAACAACTGTACAATCTTTGTGTCCCACCATCCCGTGCCCATGTCTCTTTTAAATACTCAAGGTCAAATTCTCAGTCTGAAGTAAGAGCTACATAAAAAGCAGGACAGCAGAAGTAATAGCCCAGAAGTGAAAGGCTTGTAATTGAGAGAAGTCTCACCGTATCTCTGTGCATTTGTATGTTCTGCGTTGCCCTTCAATGAACCTTATGATGGTATGAAAGATGTAAGGAGGCAGATAACAGATGCTCAGTCAAATATCCTTCTAGAACCACAGAGCAGAGACAGACCGGGAAGGGTCATGTCACTTGTCCCTGTTGGCCACAGCAGAAAAATTCATTCTTTAATTCTGTATTTAATGTGTAGCAAGGCAAGAGGTTGGACCCAAACAAGCGTGCAGACACTTCTTGCTGTACAACTAAAGCATTGTTGGGTTTTATTGTCCTTTTATGGCATCATAAAAGTTCAGTGCCCTTCAGTGGGTAACGGGGAGAATGAGTGGTGGGAAAATAGCACTTTATGTATTTTTAGGCAAGAAAAATTTATGAAGTCTCCTGTCGATGACGCTGAAAACAGCTACGAGTTAATATGTGTTTCATTGTGCTTTTTGCAGGTGCAAACATGGCCCAAGGCATAGATGCTGTAAACACTATGAAGATAATTGCATCTCATATTGTATTAAAGTAAGTGCAGAAAAAGTTAGATTGACAAACTCTGGCAAAGACAGGGTAAAAGTCTTTAGTCGGAAAAAAGCATATACTTAGGAAGTGAGAAAGGAGCCTGTTACTCATTCTCCTTCTATTGAAAACGTGACAAGCCTGAAAACAGATTTTCTTAATTTAGGACGGGGTGGTGGCAGGGTTAAAGTTCCCTGCTCTTTCAGATGAGCTGGAGCAAATGAATAACATAAAATGTGTAGGGAGAGAAAATGGACTGGCGAGCAAGGAAGTTGTTGAACTATGTGATGCACTTCACGTGCTGAGCCCACTTGTGGCTCCAGCCTGAAGAAGGCACCCGGAATGTGCCGCTCGAGCCGGGCCCACGTGCAGCTGCGCGGGGCTGGCACCGGGCGACGGCCTCGCTCCTCCCTCCCCATATTTTAAGGGCTTGGGGGAATGAGAGATTGGTCACAGTTGCTGTGCCCAGGAAGAGCTGTTTACGTCCGGTGGCATAATTCATCCTCCGGTATCGATGTGATCAGCGCATTTTTTTTCAGGGGAGTGCTGTGCAGAGATTTTTTTTTTTGGCCGCCATTGGGTTGGCACAGGTGGTACCACCTGCTAGGCCTGTTTTAGGAGTTGGTAAGATTCCAGAAGATCTCTCAATCACTTAATAATTTACTAATTTTTTATATATGGAGCGGCAAAAATGGATTATAGTATCTTCCGAAAAATGGATTACAGTATCTTCAGATGCTTTTAATATATATTACCTTCAAAACTAACTTTTTTTAAATTAAAATTTTATATTTAATTTTTGTTTTTATTTATATTTATATTTATATATTGTTAATTTATATTTAATGTTTTCTCAGAAGAGCTGTGCTTAAGCATCAGAAGAGAGCTTTTCTGAAATTGAGTTATAGACAATATCTTGACTGTGTTTTTAAGTTCTTACGAAATCTGTTTCTCCAAAGGGGGAAGAAAAAAAAAGATTTATTCAATGAATTTTGCAAATATGTAGTTTTGCTCTGCTGCTTCTGGCTGATCTGAGTCCTAATTCAAAATCTCTGTGAAGAAATGGCTTTCTGCAGAGTTTCCTTCACTTGCTTATGTTATTATAATGTCCTGCATATACTCTGCTGTTTTCTACCTCCATTATTACTCAGGGTCTTCACAGTGCATATCTGTCTCTGCCTACCTCACAGACCTTTCAGTAGGCATCTTCATTACACGATCAGAAACAGTGGGTCGTTAGCTGTTCACTATGTAGAATTTACATACCTTTAAGAGTAGCTGAGGAAGGAGTGGAAATTTTTCAGTCACAGCTACTGGATCATTGGATGACACAATATATTTTCTTCTACTTGATTCTCGTAAACCACTTCTTGAGCAGCAGGCAAAGTAATTGCTTCAGGAAAAGTTTGTTACTGGATGTTTAACCACAGTAAAATTTTATGAGATTTATGATGCTTTATAAAGTCCTGTAGGAGGCAAAAACCTTGAGAGTTTCTTGAGTTTGGAAGGTTGCTCGATCAAACATTTTAGCAGGGCCTGTTGCGATAGAACAAGGGGTAAGGTTTTAAACTCAAAAAGGGAAAATTTAGACTAGAAATAGTGAAGAAATTTTTTTGACACTGAGGTTGGTGGCACTGACACTGAGGTTGGTGGCGGCACTGACACTAAGGTTGGTGGCAACACTGACACTGAGGTTGGTGGCAACAGATCTCAGGTTGCCCAGAGATGTGGTAGATGCCCCATCCCTGGAAACATTCAAGGTCAAGTTGGATGGGGCTCTGAGCAACCTGATCTAGCTGGAGATGTCCCTGCCCATGGCAGGGGAGGTTGGAGAGGGTGAACTTTAAAGGTTCCTTCCAGCCCAAACTATTCAATGATTCTATGAAACCCTCTGGCAATTATTCCTGTAAATGGAATTGTCTCAGTGTCCCTTCCGAAAAATGAACTACAGACATCATGAGCATTGGGTGCCTGCCTTATTTGCCAACAGTGAGTGTTTAAACATAAGGCATCTTCCAACCAAAAATGGATAGATTTTATTCAGAAGGATGAGAGACGTTCAGACATAGGGTAAGAATAATAATAGGAAGCTGTGGAAGAAGTTATAAGAAACTGGGGAGAAGAATTTGGAAAGAAAACATCAGTGTGGTTTTGTGACATGGTATAAAAAAGCAGATCTGTATCCAAGGTGGAGTAATAAGAAAAAATCATTGGAACCTATTGTTATCCTTTCTCAGAAGCTCTGCACATAATCTCCCTTCCAGTTTCACCCTTTCTCTTGCTTCAGCATCGCTCGGCCTCCACTTTGGTTGTGGGAAAGCATGTGAGCAGGTGCCAAGCCACCAGGGTCAATTTCTTATTCTCACACTTTCTGAAATTTATTTTTTGTGGACTTTTTCCTCCTTTATTGCCTTCTCCAGACATTTGAGGGTAGAAGTGTTCTTTTTTTCCACCACATTACTTTCTTCTATATACCCGCTTGTGGTTAAAAGCGGGTCAGTAACCTGGAAATGAAGTCATTGGGATTATTTCAAAGAACAGAATTTTGGAGCAGAAGAGAAAGAGCTTGTCCATTGAGGCCTTTCAGATATTCATAGAAATTAAAGGAGAGTAAATAGTCTATGATTTTATTTCCTTTGCTGTTTTACAGGGGAATTGGGGGAAAAAAACCCCTGATCTTGAGTTTGAGGTTGGGGATACATTTTACGTAAGCATCTGCAGAGCGGGTTTTAAACTCCTTGATGTAAAAAATAAGTACTTTTGTAGATGTTTTTGATTTTATTTTTTTGTTTCTTACCAAATAATCTTTCTTTCTTTTCTCTAGGGCTTCATTAGGATGTTTAGCATTGGTTACCTGATCCAGTGTTGCCTTCGGATTCCATCCACCTTCCGGCATCTGTTTACAGAACCATCCCGACTACTTTCCCTCTTCTACAACAAGGAAAATTTCCAACTTGGAGCTTTTCTGGGATCTTTCGTCAGTATATACAAAGTGAGCTGATAACATGCAGAAATGACATGGGTTTTATTTCGCTTTTCAGAATATCACAAAGAGCTAAAAAGTCTAACCGTTTAATATTACTGATCCTCTTTGCTACAGCATGTCGCTGACAAATTCTACAGTATTGCAGTAATCAAATTGTAAATAGAAAGCTAGTCTTCCATTTCTTTTTTTTTTTCCTATCATTTCTGAATGAACCAGATGGCTTTTGCAGCACGGTATCAAGATCAGGAGATAGGAAGTACTTCAGAGAAAGTGAATTCAGCTTTCAAAGGGACATGAAAAAGTTACACAAAAACCTTTTAGCGCAGATACAAGTAGTGACTGTAGTAGCAGTGGCATTGCCAGAGAGGAACCATTTGCAGATTTTTTTTGGCTCAAATATCTGGAATTCTTACTTGACACTAAATAGCTGGAGATTGCAGAACATATATCATGTGCAGCTGAGGAGACGTTGCACTTACTGCTTGGAAATCTACCCTCTCACACCATTAAAGATGACAGATTGTGAACTGATACGTGTTCATACAGCATTGTTGGAGTTAATCAAATTATATTTATTTATGCCAAAAGAGAATGTGACCAAGCACACACCCAGAGGGAGAATACGTTGCACAGTGCAGTGCAAAAGTGGCTTTTGCACTTTTATGTTCTTAATCACACGTGTCATTTTTCTACTCCTTTTTCACTTGTTTTGCAAAGGTAAGATAATTCTTTATTATTCAGAGTAGCTGTTACTTAATGAAAATTAATGTCCCTAAAAGCCATCTGAAGCACCGTTGTAGCTTTACTATTAATATTTTGTGTTCCCTTTACTGTTAATTAGTGTCAGGAAACATGGTTTTGTAGAAAATAAGTAGCTTGGATTCCTTTTTAAAATTGGTTTACGGGTTTGAGCAGTAAAGTTGATTGAGATAATTGCAATGTATCAATGACTTTGCAAGGAATTTGTATATTTAAAATGTGCACTACAAAATGGCTAGAGACCACATCTGTGGTACTGTGTCCATTTTTGGACACAGATACTACTTTTTTTTTTTTTTAATTTAATGTCTTTTTTGAGAATGGGTACACTTGAGGTACAGTAAGATGATTTGAGGACTGGGCCATACGATGTGCAAAGAGAAACTGCAAGAACTGGGTTTTAAGCTGAAGAAAAAAGGCTCAGGAGAGATTTTATTGTTACCTGTGCCTCTTGGAGATGTGAGGTGATAATGCAATGAATGCAAGCTGGGAGATACAGGAGATTCCAAAGAGATACAAGGAAATAATGTTCTCAAAAGCTGGAATAGGTTGCCCAGTGAAGCTGTGTAGTCTCCATCTGATACTCAGAACTCCACTAAACAAGTTGCTGAGCAACCTACTCTAATTGCTTCAGGCTGGATGTTGGACCAGATGATCTCCAGAGGTCCCTTGCAACATGAATTATTCTTTGATTCCATGAAAAGCACACATTAGATGGATTGAGAGCTGGGCACACATATCTCAAAGTAGACATCAGCAGGCTGTCACACTCAATTCCCTTTTCTCAGTGCTGTCAACACTGGATTGGACCTTACTAAGCAGATCTCAAACTATTTAGAAGCAAACAGAAATTTACCAGGGATAAAATTTGGAGGTAAAATATGGATTTCCAAAACAGTTGAAAAATCAGTGCAGAGGATGTGGCAGATGTGGAACAGTCTGGAACATTTGGTAACCTGCAGCCACCCACATGAAATTTTAGTGCAGCCTAAGGCACAATTCCTTACATCCATTCTGGCCTGAACAGCTGTGTACTGTGTGTTGTTGTCTGTGTCAACAAACAGGTTATTGTGTGTTTCATTGCGTCTTAATCTTATGCAGTTCTAACTTTTTAGATTAATATGTTTTCCTGGTTCCAGAATTTATTGGATGTATGGAAAAATCTCGAGGTGTTTGGTGCATAGTTGAAAACAGACTTCAACATGGGAAATACTCTACACAACTACAGCAAATGAAGATGATACAAGTTCAAGATTAGCTTTGGAATTAGATTGGTATTCAAATTAGAATGATCTGTCCTCTGGTTTTGAAAGAAACAGTAACAGTGAACTGTTAGTTAAAACACTGAAATCTTTTAGATACTGTGGATTATAGGTTTGATCACACTACACTTTTAATTTGTTCTGCGTGCTCTATGACTAGTCTACAAAGGGATACCCCCAGTATATGTGACTGAAAGAGAAATAACCAGGGCTAATCCTCGTCTCTGTTCACCTGCAGGGTACTAGTTGCTTCCTGCGTTGGGTACGGAACCTCGATGATGAGCTTCATGCACTCGTAGCTGGTGAGTCTGTGGCAAGAAGTTTATATTGTCTCTGATGGATCTCTGCACATATTTCTCCTGTCTGTCCTTCATTCCCTTTTTAGATTCTGTGATGAAAATAGGACTGTGTACACAAAGTTCTGTCAAGTGACAGTGGAATTTCAAGTAGTTTCAAACTGTGATTAAAATTATAAGACAAATTTAATCAAACTGCCTCCCACCAGATCAGGTTGCTCAAAGCCCCATCCAGCCTGGCCTTGAACACCTCCAGGGATGGGGCATCCACGACTTCTCTGGGCAACCTGTTCCAGTGCCTCACCATCTTCACAGGAAAGAATTTCTTCCTGATATCTAATCTAATCAATATTATTGTACGTGCAAATGTAAGCTTGTCCTTTATTTTCCAGCTGGAGAGGTGTGAACTGAGGTTCAAATGTCATCTTGTCCATGTGTGACACAACACAAATTTGAAAGGATGGGCTCCACCAGATCTGAAGAAGGACCCTTTTGCCATGAAATTTGCGTAGTGTTACAGGTCCTACCCTGCTGTTTGTGCACTGAGCATGTGTTAGGACCTCAGAGGCCTCTTCTTTGTGTGATGAGAGGAAATTTGATACCTTGATCCTGAGCACTGAACTAACAGATTTCCTTCAGGATTTCAAAATTTTTTATTTTTTTTTTTTCAATGATGTAAACCATATTTTGACAGTCAGCACAGGAACATCACTGAACTTTGTTGTAGCAACAAAAAGCATAATCTTGTGCAGTGTCTGTTGAGCTGACATGCTGCAACAGCAATAATAAATCACCATCTTAACAATACTTTTGTTTTCTAATTGTTACAGGTTGTCTAGCAGGAATTTCTATGATGTTTTACAAAAGTACTACTATCTCTATGTATCTGGTGTCCAAATTAGTAGAGGTAAGATGTTACCCTCCAAACGGAGTTCTTTATTTCATTTGTTTTTTCAAGGCAAAAATAGAAAATGGATTTCACAGGCTCTGTCAGACAATTCCAGTATAATACAAAATCGTGTGGTAGTGGTGTGTTTCAGTAGGTACGTGCCAAGAGGCAGTGCCATTCTGCGGTCTCATGTCTTCTTTATTTTCCTTTCTGTGACTCATTTTAAAAGTCTTCTATCCACTGGTCTCCATGTATATTCTCCATAATATTTTTTTAATCTCCTGATAGCCCTTTGCTTTGTAGCTTTTGCAGATTTTTTAAATCTGAAAGTTCCAAGAATGTCTCTTCTGCCAGAAACATAAATCAAAACTAGTCCTTAATTGCAGATTTATTGCCAAAAGCTACAGCTTAACTTCCTGCCTTTGTTCCCTAATTTTGGCACTCAACAATCCAAGATAACTCAAAATAGCGTAGGTTTTAGTCTATAGCTGGAGTTGTTTGTCAGTATAGTCCAAATGATTGAATTCCTGGCTTTGCAACAAACTTTATTCTAATTACTATTTTTCAGTCTTGAATTATTTCAATTAACTTGTTAAAATTAAGAGCCCAGGAAAAAAACCCAGAAAGTTTGTAGATTCGGGATATGTTGATTATACTTTGCTAACCAGCTTTTGGTTTCTTACTGTGATTTTTTCCATAAAATTGGGACTTAGTCATGCTTATTTCCCCAACAGCACCACTGGAATAAGTTGAGAGCGTTCTCTTGTTATGCCTCATCCCCAAATCGCAGAGCTTCCTCCTGCAGACCTCCAGGGCCTCGTTCCCTAGTGGTATTTATCCACCTCCATTACCAGAGCAGAATTAATTTCAAAGAATATAAAAAGAAGGAACTCTTTCTTTTTTTTTTAAAGCATAAAGTGAAACATAAAAAGGGAAGATATACTCTGTTTGTTCTTGCTCCTTGCAATCCGAGACCAAGCTCCGAAAGCGGTTCACATATTGGTTATATAAAAGCAACTCCAAGTTATCCATATTGACTTTTAGAACAGCAGTTGTAAAAAAACCAATATTATCATGTATTGCTGATGGTTTTCTCTGGAGTTTGAGACATTGTGGCTGCAGTGAAATAAGAAAAGTGCTGTGTGTTCTGTCTTTCTGTCTTTTTTTTTATAACTACTTTTATCATCTTACACAAGCCAAGGGTAACTGACCAAAGAGGCGTGTGCTGCTTTGGAAGGTCAAGCTGTGCTCAGGAAAATAAACTTTACATGTTTTCTCAGAAAGAAAAGTATGTGATTTCAAGCTGTTTAAGAGCAGCGAATATTCACTTTGTTGGAATAGTTCTTGCATTGTTCTTTTGCTTTTTTTAAAACAAAGAATTTAACATGGCAGACTTTCCCTTATTTATCTTTAAGATCTGTACTACCCTTTTAACGCCCAAGCTGTTGCTATGTCCTGTTCTGTGCATTTCTAGCCTCAAATTCTATTGATCTTGGATGACTTCTATAAACTGGCTCATTCAATGTCACGTTTGTGGTCATAAACAAAAATGTATGAGTAGAGAATAGTAACATTGACATGGTTTTCCGAAAAGGTAAAATAAGTAAAAAGTATAAAAAAAAAAAAAAAGCAACTTTATTTTGTTTCATTGAAAAGTTCTTGTTTATTTTTATAGACAATATACTTCAAAGGCATTGAAGCGGGGAAGGTTCCCTATTTTCCTCATGCAGACAGCATCATCTATGCCATTTCTACGTCGATATGCTTTCAGGCAGTAAGTGTGTTTTCTTCTAACAGAATATGAAATTCTCTTAGTTTAAGTGACATATTGAATGAAGTGAAGAGAACAGGGATGTAGAAAAAAGATGGTGTGATGTAGGGATTCCAGCAAGATGCTGTGAATCGGGGCTCCTGTGTCCTGCTTTTGAGTGTCACTGGGGGAAGATAATTTCTAGGTCTCTAATTTCTCTTATGATCATAGCTGAATACATTCTATAAAGCACTGAATTCTTTGGAAGAGATCTTAAAATGCATTGACCCAGAAGATGAACATGAATATGTGGACTTTCATAAGCATATGAAAGAACACTTTCTCAAGGAGGCACACAATATATTGTAATATTTTATGGGGTTTTTTTAGTCCACTGGAAGTTTTCACTTTCAGATAACTTGGATTGAAGTTGCCGATTTGAAAAAATCTGCAAAAATTGGCAAGGAAACCTGAAGTTTTACATTCAAAACAAGCTGTACTTATCATTTGCACTTCCCAAATCAATTACATGTCTTCACCCTCAGTCCCTTTATCAGCTGCATCAGCTAGAAAAACTCCTATCCACTGGTACTCAAATTACTCTTCTACTACATTTCTCTATTTCTAGACCTGCTGATGAAACATCCCACTGAGTGTATTCTTGGACCTCCATAACTATATATAATTTTTGTACCACTCAATAAAGAGAATATTAAATGACCTTCATGCAGTCTTCTGCTGTCTCATGCTTAGCAGAATGGTTTCACTCCTCCTCCTCATTGCTCCCATATATTTGGGAACATCTCTCCATCTATGATCAAAGCAAAACAGTATGTTAAGTGCCTGGGGTATGCCTGAAGGTCTGCAGCATTGAGCTCTCCCAAATACTTATTGGCAAGGGCCATTGTGTGAGACTAACAGAAATAAACTTTGTATGAGAATACAACTAATTGGAACAGGGATCCAAGACTGGAAATAAATGGCTACGCTTAGGAGGGAGGAAGGAGAGGGAAATCAGCAAAGGGATCCCAAGCTGAGATGTTTTTTACTCACTATATTCATAAGTGACGTGGAAAAGTAATGGAATAGAGAGAAGACAAGGATTTTGGTTATATGAAATTATTTAAGATATATAATGTGAAATATAAAGATGACTACAAGAAACAGATCACAAAACACAGAGTGAGTGGAGGATAGAATAGCAGGTAAATTTGGCATCCACAAGTGCAAAATCACGTATGTAGGAATAAAAGGATTCATGTTGTTTTCTGAGCAATGAGATCTAAGTTCACCACCACCACTTTTAAAGATCACGGTCTGTGCTGGTGTTGGTCACGCAGGGCATCGGATTCAGCTGCGAGGGGTTTGTTTGCTGACAGCACTGGACCTTGGCAGGTGATCACATGGATCATGAGATGATTTGCAAAATTATAAAAAATACAAAAATACATATTTCCATAGCTGTCCTTGTATTGGTTTTGGCAACGTAACGTAGCCCACAAAGCTTTTGCCTGACGCTGCGGGCTGGCTCTGATGGAATACTCTCCTTGCAGGCTGTCATGGAAGTCCAGAACCTCAGACCTTCCTACTGGAAATTTCTTTTACGACTAACAAACGGCAGGTATGTCACCAGGGGTATGGTATGGCTCGTCTAAATGCATCGTTGATCACATTCAGCTTTCTGTGTCACTCACTGTCAACAGCAGAGCCGTAGGACTACACGTTGGCTAATTTCCCAAGTATTTACTTTGTTTTTCAAATGGTTTCCAGTCCACTTGCAGCTTTTTGCCCCTGAACTAACATTGCAGGTTTGGTCTAATGACAGGAGCAAAGACTTAAATCTAGTTAAGCCTATTTAGCAGGTGAGTGTTTTACTGGAAGACTCTTTTTATCTTTAGTTCCCACGGAAGGTGGAATGCTTTCAGATTTCAGTGGAATATGAAGAATTTGGTAAACAGCTATACGGGTTTGAAGAAATCACTTAGTACATACAGTGATTGACAACATGGGATTACTGCGTGTTTGAAAGCAGTACTAGAAACATCAATGTTCCCAAGAATACTTTGAAGATTCAGTATTTTTTTAATGGGACATGTATTTCAATTGGGAAAGGATTTTTTTTTTCTTTAAAAACTAATGAAAAATTTTCACTGATTATAACCGTATGTTTACAGTAATATTTTACTGGATATTTTTTCTCTTATTTGCTGTGGGGGTCTAAAATGCTTACCTTTTAAAATAGATTTTGCTGCAACTGATTTTCAAAAATACAATTTAGTGAAGTGTACAGTATTATCCTGATGCAGTATGTGGCAGAAACCCTCATGTAGCCAGTTTATGAATGGGATCATAGAAGGTGAGGTTTGTCGTGACAGTGAGCTCTCCAGGCTGTAAAAATAGATGTGAAATCCGAGGCCAATCCCTGGAGCACGTTGAACCTCCACTCCCCATGGCACAGGGCACCCTCAGCTGGATGGGAGGTGACCGAATAAGTTGCTGGATGTAGCAACTTGGGAAAAATCCCAATTTTGCCTTGGGATGCCTGGAGGCAGCCTCAGGCATCCTCGGAGGCCGGACAAACACGATACGGGGGATGATGTCAGTGCAGATGTCCAGTTTGGGCTGCATTTTTCCCTCTTGTGCTAATCCCAAGATTGCTTCGGTTGAAAGAGAGTGGGGGGGGGGGGGGGGGGGAAGAGAAATTCTATTCTGCTCATTTATCTGAAATAAATCTCTGTAATAGTGATTTCAACACTCTCTTCATAGAGTGATGTTTCACACGTCTTTCACTCAACGACTTTGAAAGTAAACAGATGGAAATACATTGTAACACCCATAAAATTGCTATTCAGACTTGGGCAGGCATGGCCAGCATTTGGGAGGCTGGAGTGAGAAAGAAGAGTAGTATATTTTGTTTTGACTGGTTTTTATGAAGTTAAAAGTAGAAGGGGACTCCTTCCCCTTTTCCCCAAGATGTGTTATGTGAAGTCTATCTACACAAAGCATTATGAATCAGATTTGTCAAATGCTTGTGGTTTTGCATTTATTTTTTGTAAGTCTCTATTGCCCAAAATGTAAAAAATGCAGTCTCTAAGCAGTGCAGGCTGAAGCCTGCATTTCGAAGATTTGGGTAGTCTTTCATAAAGTGAAATAATTTTCATAATTTTATAAGTAAATGTAATAAATATTTTATAAATAAATGGTAATAATTTCATTTTTTCCAAAGTAAACGAATAATCCATTGACTCTCTCCTGCCTGTTCTTTTTCAGGTTTGCTCTCATGAACAGGAAAGTTTTAGATGTATTTGGTACTGAAGCATCTAAGAACTTCAAGGATTTCACCCCTAAGCTTGACCCGAGATACACTGTTGTACCACCAGAGCTACCGCTGGAGCGGTCTTGAAAACAACAGTACATCTTGTCATTGAATGTGATCAGCGTTTTGTCCTGAAGAGTTAATTAACTTAACAGTCGTGTATATGGAGGAGGCCTTGGGCTCCACTTCAGTATTATTTCAATGAGAAATGCTTTTTACCAATCAAAAATACTGAAGCTTTGCAGGAAGGTGTGGCTTAGTGATTAAGTCCCTTCCATACACAGAAAATATTTCTGGATTGCTGTAGTTGGTTGACAGTATGGTAGCTTCCTGAATGAATTAAACAAATGAGTAATATATTTAGAGAAGTCAAATATAAATATACGTAATAATTTCAAAATTTCTGTAGTGCATACCAGTAGAATACTTCTTGGTAAAACTAAAAGTAACTCTTAATTTACAAAGGAAGACAAATGGCATAGTTTAGGTCCAAAAATTTACCTGATCTTAAAACTATTGCAGATGGGTGAAAAACGCCTCCTCGGCTTTCTAAATTGCGTCACTGATTTATCTCCAAAGAGCCACCTCCCACCCACTATTTAAAATCGCCGTGTTTTCACACGGCTAGGGTTGCAAAAGAAGGCATTCCTTAGGTAAAGAAAACGCATATTAAATGCAGAAATCACATTCCGGGGCTGTAAATCCCCCCTGCAGATAGGGATGAGGGAGAAGGGAAAGCAGGCGGCGGCGGCTGAGGAGCCCCGGGGTGTGGTGGCCGGGAGCTGCCAAGTGGAAAATGACAAAACCGGCAGAGGGAGGAATGAAACGTTCCAGCCTCTGAGATGGTGCTGGAAACAGCAGACAGTTACAAAAATAAAAAAAGCCAAGAACAAAACAACATTAAAAAAAGAAAAAAAAAATCCCCCAAAATATACTGTTTATTTTTAAAGGGCTTGACGTTGTCGCTTTAGATGGCACGGAGCTGTTTGTCGAGCTGCAGCGCCGGCCAGCGTTTCAAGCCTTTCTTTAAAGGAGAACTGACCCCTGAGGTTAGACTGTTACAAAAGCACAGTTTTTGACGATCATATTAATAGTGTTTTTTCCTTCACTCAGTGTAAAGTGGATTTTTTCCGTCGCTCCATCAGCCACGACTGGGACAGTTGCATTAAATTGAATACGGTGGTACTACACGCAAATAACTACCTGTGCAAATTCCATCTCATTTTAACCCTACATATTGCTGCAGATAATAGCTTGTCTTCTAAAGCGAGATCTTGACATGCTATTTGCTTTTTTTTTTTTTTTTTGGCTTTTGGGGGGCTTTTTTTTTTTTTTTATTGGCTTAGAATCTGTTCAGGTGGTGCCAAATGGTGCTCGTTACCCTAGAACTTCATGAAAAGATGAACTGTATTCACATTCAACTGAAAAGAGACGAGGTGAGCCAGGGAATGGAAATTGCAGTAGGTTGCAGGTATTTTAAAAAAAAGGAGAGAGAAAGAAGAAATAAGTGATTTATTGGAAGTCTTTGTCAGATGACATGAATTGGATTAACTAATGGAATCTTTGTCTTGTAACACTGTAATCCTACCCCAGCCTTAAGGATGTTTTAATTCCCTTTAGTTTAATTTCTTATTACTGAATATGCAGTAATTTTTGTCAGATTTACAGAAATGTCATGAAAATCATACAAATCCATGCACAAAATCTGCTTCTTTATCAGCTACTGTAACAGTGATGCTTTATCACTGTTACTAAAGGTGCTTCACCCCTGAAAACAGCAGTTGTCCACGTTAGTGTGAATAAAGTTCTGCAAGCTAGTTTGTATGCAATATTTTATTGCTTTGAAATATTATATTAAAATTCCTCAAAAGGAAATAAGAGCTAATTCAACAAGAACTTTAAAAGGAATGTGATAGGTTTGTAGTGTTTTTCCACTGGAATATGGTCTAAAGTATTTGACCTTGTAAAGTCTGAGAAGTTATATATTTTAGGTAATATGTTAGAACTCACACTCTATATTATGAATACTTTCTAGTGTAACTATATACCATTCTCAAACGTCAAGATATTTTATAGATGGATTAATTTTCTTCACTGGAATGACATTTGTGATTGTTTCTCTGTCTGAGTTTAAAAAAAAATCCAAGTGCTACATCTCAGCAGCTAAACGACAGTTTTGTCTATGTTCTCTTGCTTCCGAAATTCACAGTCCTCGTTTTGAGTTCATGTAATATAAAAAGAAATTTAAAAGTTTTAAATTATTTTTATTCAAATCAAGTATATGTAAGAGAAAAAAAAATAAAGTCCTAATGTTTTTTCCCAATAATAAACAGTTTCTGCTTGAAAAAGTGACTTTACGTTGTCGTGAAGCCATCTGGAGTCCCAAGTGAAGTAATACTTTGTGGAGAGGGAATGCCAGAAATGTCACTGAGCGTTTAAATTGTGTGTGTTTGTTACAAGCTGAAGCCCTAATGCGGTGTAGGAGAGGAGGTAACACCAGAGCAGTTTCGCCGACAGCTTCAGCTCTCTCTCTTTTGTGGGGGATTATGCAATATGGGTCGACCTTATTTAATGTCTTTCTTTTTTAAACAGGGAAAGCCACATAGCCCCTTGTGAGGGCGGTGAGAAGCTGCTCGCCAGACGGTTGGGCCTCATGTGACTGGAACAGCAGCGTTTCCCACCACCTGATGTGACACGGCTGTTGGGTGGTTTTTTTTCTGATCATATGATTGGGAATCTCGTTTGATCACACTGAACTTCTTACAAAAGGATTTGATTTTGCAAAGAGGAATATGGGGGGAGACTTGCTCTGGAGATGGTGGGGAAGTGGTGGGACCCGAAATACTGTAGTTTCTTGATGGAGGTTTGGGTGTCCTTGGGGAGGCTGTGCAGGAAAACGGTGCTCAGCTCCCTGGAGGCATCCCTGGAGGGTGCACCGAGAGCTGCTGTTTCATCTGTGGCTCTCAGGGGTCAGGAGCAAATATGCCCGTAGTAGGCAATTTTTTTACCTTTCTTTCAGGTTGCTTGCATGCAGGGCTCTTCTGTAGAATCCATCCCCACCCCTCTTACCACACCACCCTCACTGTGCATCTCCCTCTCTCTGTGGCTGTAGTGTCCCCATCTTGCACCCAGACCCCACGTTCCCTCTGCCAGATCCCAGCCTTTTGCCCCCATTCCTCTTAGCTCTCCATCCATCCCTCACCTCTACCCAGCCCAGTGTCAGCTGTCCCCTGTCCTCCCTCATCTCACAAGCTCATTCCCTCGGGTGCCTCTTTTTGCTTCTCCAGAACCGCTCCACTGGGCGTCCAGGGGAGCGTGGCTCCTGCCTGAGGGAGCAGTCAAGCAGGGATGTTCCTCTATCTACCCCAGCTTTTGCTGCCACCCTTGGGCTTTGGTCATCACAGCTGCTTTAGGAGCAGAAGAATTCAGCTGTCCAGATGGAGAGGTTTCCCCTCCAACACATTCTGGCCGTGACCAAGATACACGTGCAAAATCCCAAAGTGAAGGTTGCAGTCATTCTTTTATCCTTTGGGATGAATACTCATTAATACACTTTGTCTACCATCTTTCAGCAGATTTTCAGGCTGTGTGAGATTGCTCCTGTTGCAGATGTTCATCACTTCTTCCCAGTCCTTGGTGGTGGTGATGATGAAGCTGTTGACATCTGCCACTGAGATCCACTGAAGGATAGGATTTTTATTTCTTTTTTAAAAATTATTCTAAATCTAGCACATGGCGGAGATTAGTGCAGATTTGCTGGATTTATGTGCGGGAGGTACTTTCACCAAGGAGTGTGTGAAGGCATATGGAAATTTTGATCTTTTAGAGAGCTAATAATAAATGCAAAGGATGCCTACAATGACACAGTTTTAATAGATGAAGCCATATCTCAATTCATGAGGAAGATGGAACATGAAACCTGCTCTAGTGTAGATGCAGTGATTTCACTGCTGAAGGATAATGCTTGCTGAAGACAATAAAGCTTGTATTGTCTCACACCTGGGTCTCCAGGACAATCTCAGAAGCTCAGCCTTCTGCAGGTGACATCTCTCCAAGCAAAGCTGCTCTGAGAACATACAGGTTTCTGTTGTCTGGTCAAGAAGCTCTGTGTTCCTCATAGTTTCTCAACCACAATGAGAACCAAGGTGCCTTCCCAGTATGCCAACCTGTTCTATAGCTTCCCCCACCTCTCATGGCAGACCTGGGACCCTTTTACCCCAGCTGTCTTAGATGGAACATTTCTGAGAATTGTTAGTAAGGCTCAAAAATAATTTTCAGAGAATTTGTTGGGTTGCTCCCCTTCTCCTTTGAGTTTCCCTTTTGCCCAGGCCACCCAGCTTTTGCATTTGCTTGAGGCTGTGGAAAGGGATTTCTTTCAGGTACTTGGTGACATCCCAGGCAGCGAGGTCTGCTGTGGGCTGAGCTCAGCCCCGTTCTGGGTGAATTAAAAAATCAGAACAGCTTGTGTGAAAATGCTTTGATTTCCAACTCTGCCAGAGGAGAGTATTTCTGGACAAGTGGTCCTGGGGTGGTTGTACACTGACAAGGCACAAAAAGACAGCAAGAAAATTAGCAATGTTTAAATTGAGCTTTTGCTGCAGTTAGGATTTGTTTTCAACAGCTACTTTTAATGTGGAGTGGAGACAGGACCTGGGCCCTCTACATCAGCATCAGGGTTATGAATCCTGCCGTGATGCAGAAGAAACAGAGGACCAGGGAGTGGGTGGTTATGTAGCAAAATGTAATTGGGGCCAGCAAAGTCACTTTGCTTGGCCTTGTCTCTGTGCCTAAATCCTGGTCTGGAGGTTTCCATTTTCAGAATTTGTGTTTCCAAGCAGTGAGCTCTTCCAAGGAGACCATCTCCCTCACTTCAGCCCATGTTCTGTGCCCCGATGAATCCAGCACTGGGGGGTACTTGCAGATGACTCAATTTGGGGATTGATCTTGCTTTCACAAGTCACCTTTTACATAAGAAATACATTTTCTCCCACTCCTTTGAGAATACAACAGAAGTATTTGTCCCTTTCCCTTGAGCTACACAGTTTCATGGGGTTTTATATTATTTAGTAGAAGATCTTGAATGTTTTATTTATCCTCTAGACCAGTACTACTTGAGGCAAGGATATTTTTTCCCCCATAAGGAGCCTAAAATTGCCGTTGTGGATGTACTGGCAAAATCTCCCCTTGCTCCCCCGTGCCTGTGGCCACGTTGGAATGGGATGGCTTCACTCAGGACTCAACACCCACCTTTTGCAGCTGATGGATTATGTCCTTCCATCTCCATCAAATGCGACACTCATTTTACCAACAGGCTCCTTTGAACGTGGCAAGCAGAAACGTGAATTAGAGACGCCTTTGATCTTAAGGAGGTGTTTTTTTTTTTTCCTGGCACAGGGCAGGGAGTTTTCCGCTTGCTAATTAAAACAGAGAGAGCTCAGAAGAATTTTAAATATTAATGCCAAGGCTTTACCCAGGGAGGAAGAGGCTGGTTGGAAATCCAGGCGGATGATTAATCTTCTCACACTGGTGGAATCCAATCGATGTTTTTTCCCCTCAGCTGCCACAACGGAGACATAAAAAACGCCTCTGGAGGAGGAGCTGACGGGACTGTTCCCAGGACTGCTTGAAGGTTACAGAAGACCTGATCACACAGGGTCAGGGACAAAAGTGAGGTTTTTTTCTCTTTTTCTATTATTTTGAAAAGTGAAGACCTGCTTTCCCACTGCAGGAAGTAAAAGTTTAAAAGGGGCAGGTTGGGGCAGGGGTGAGGAACTGGTGTGAGAGAGCCCCACATTAAAATGCTGTTGCTTGCACCTTTTTGATACAGGCACACACAAAAAAAGAATATTGTAAATAATTTGAAACCAAGACAGAAAATGAATGCCTAGGTCACCTCTGACATCTTCTGGGTGGTGCCCGTAGCCCAGTGGGAGAGGATATCTCTTGGATGACCACTGGCTGTACAGAGGCGAGGTCTGGCCGCTTCTACAGCAACGTGGGGCGGGTGCTCACCATCTCCTCCACTGTAAGACCTGGCAGCATCAATCAAAGCTTAAGCTTAAGCAGATTTAAAAGAACTTAAAACAAGAAACTTTTTCCCCATGTTGACATATAACTTGAACTGGGGAACTCCTTGCCTGTGACCATTTACAGGTCACTGACTGTGACTGAAAGAGCGGCTCTCACTACACCCAAAGGCTTAAAAAAGAGAGTGGTTCATGTCGTGAGAATCTCACCCCACTGCTGCATGGGTTCAAGAGTGTTGTACTAGTGCATGATATTCGTCTAGAGGAGCTTTGTGTGCTGTGTAATGGGGAACAGGTATTTGGACAAAATTCACCTCTCAGGGCAGCCTGGCCACAGCTCATCAAGACTGCTGGGACACCATCAGCTCACTGCAAATCTGCAGGCACCAGAGGCACCAACCCGTGACTCTGAGAAAGTGTAGCCTGCAAGCATTAAAACTTACTATTTCTCACCAGCTTGGTGAGGTTTCCACCAGGTGGATATGTTTCCCCACTCCTAGAATGTGCCTTGGCTGATGTTTGCAGTGCTCCTGGCTTATGAAGTTACAGAGGGAAACCAGGTGCATTTTCCCTCAGCCACATCTCCATTAGTGCCTTCTGAAAGGTAGTCCTGCCCCTGCACCTTTACCTGCTCCCTCCATATGCTTCTGTTCCCCAGTGCTCTGCCTCAGCCCCATCATGCTGGGAATATTATTTCCGCAGAGATAAAGGAAACTCCAGGCATCCTGGCCAGGGGTCTCCTATGGGAGTGCTCTGGTCCTCTGCATGGAACTCATCTAGGCTACAGCCCCAAACAAAAAGTATTACTGTACTTTTTCTCCACTGTCAGCCAAAGTAGGTCTATTTTCAGGTTGTCTTGGAATGGGACTTTCCTTGGCCACCTTTGGAAGGAGACTATGAAGCTCTGTCACAACTGACAAGGGCAACCAAGTTGGTGAGGTGTCTGGAGAGTAAGTCTTATGAGGAGAGGTTGAGGGAGCTGGGGTTGTTCAGCCTGGAGAAAAGGAGGCTGAAGGGAGACCTTATCACTCTCTATAGCTACCTGAAGGGAGGTTGTAGAGAGGTGGGGGTCAATCTCTTCTCCCAAGTAACAGGTGATAAGACAAAAGGAAATGGGCTCAAGTTGCACCAGGGGAGGTTCGGGTTGGATATTAGGAAAAATTTCTTCACAGAAAGGATTATGAAGCATTGGAATGGGCTGCCCAGGGAAGTGGTTCAGGTACCATCCCTGGAGATATTCAAGAGACGAATTGACGTGGTGCTTGGGAATATGGTTTAGTGTTGGTTGTTTGATATTTTTTTTGGTGGTTTGTTTTGGTTTTTTTTTTTTGTCAGAGGTAGGTTGATGGTTGGACTAGATGATCTTGAAAGGTCTCATCCAACTTAGGCGATTCTGTGATTCTGTGAGCAGCTATTGGGTCTGCCAACTCAAATGTTCTTCTGTAATGGGTTATCAAATTGTGGCTTGATTGCATCTTTGAAGGCACATGGCCTTGATTTCCCTGCTTGGGGTGATGCAGAAATCCAGTTGTTTTTTTACAACAGTTCCTCTGAATCCTCTGCAGGATCACATTGACAGCAAGAAGGTCTCCTGGACATTAACCCTTTTTAATCAGATGGGTCAGTTCTACAGCCACAACCCTCAGTGAAGTGTAAGCTCTGTCCCTGCTGTTGGTCCCAAAAACAAAGCACTGTCACTTATGCAGGGGATATGAGGGAAGTGAAGAGGCTGGTCTGTGACTTGATGGCTCTGCTTCATGTCTGCAGGTTTACAAGCAGCAAAAGTCATCAGCTTTCATACTTGTTTTTCTAGATGGGATGAGACAAGCAGCAGAACACCTTCATCTGCCCACTCAAAGCCTGCTGAAATCAGGACAGGAAGGCAGTGGCCCACAAGAACAAACCCCAGATCGTTAAGCCCAAGGCTGCTCACCACCACAGGCTTCCTCTGATGTTTGGAAGTCTGTTTCTCAAGGAGCTGGTGGAGTCAAACAGTGACCAGGCTGATTAGATCAGTCCTGATGAACTGGAGTGAACCAGGCTCCTCGCTGCCATCAGAGATGCCCAACGGCCTCCTGCCATGTGTGCTCTGCAACATGTAGAACAAAGCTGCACTGATGGGAAACCTCACCCTTTGATAGTGCTTTTCTCATGTTGACCCGCTGGAAACTTGGCTCCGTGCAGTCTCCGACGATCAGCTGCTTTCTGAGCACAACCTCGGGCTTCACATTCTCTGATTTGCAGCTCTGAGAAATAGAGGGAGCCTGAAATACAGCATTTCCAGTGCTTCTGTGGGAAACTGTGTGCTGAAGTCTTGCTCAGCCTGGCTGGAGTTTCTCCTCACTTGTCCCCTGTCACCCTCATGGTTCTCCTTCAACCCCACAATAACCTACAGCTGATGAAGGTCATTTGCATCCCTGCTCCAGGGCAGGTAAAATCCAAAGATGGTCCAACGGGGCGAGCTCAACCTTTTTTTCTCAGCTGAGAACAGCAGCAGTGGAGCTGCTTTCCCCAGCCCCCAGGGAGGGGTTTGACCGCGATGCTGGCTTTGATCTGTACGTAGACAGGGATGCTGGACAGGAATTACTGCTTGCTCCAGCAATCATAATACCACTCAGCATGGGATTAATTTTTGATTCCATGAATTGCTTTGAAATTATTTTGCTTTAATAAGTTGGGGTGGGAGGAGAATATTCTCACAGAAGTGAGAATGAATCCAAATAAAACAGTGTGTGTAGCAATGCTAAGTAATTTTCCTGGGAGCCCAGGGGACTTGGGGCCAGATTTTCAGTCCTTCGCTCAGCTCAGATTCTTAGACCAAATCTTTCTTTAAGCTTAAGATGACCTTTTGCTTGCTGTGTTGGGAAATGTTGTCCAAGACCTGGCAACTTAATGCCATCATGCCATCATGTAGAAGAAAGATCTCCCTCCACACCCTCCCGCTCTCCTCCAGTAAGTGAGAGGTGGATGAGACTCCCAGAGGCCTTAGCAGTCCCATTGTCCATTTTTGGTGCTGCAGCCTAAAATCATGGTTCCCACTATACACCCCAGCTGCAGGTTAACTTCTCATCTGTGTGCTGTTTTTAGGTATGAAGATCTCTGACGACCTTCTGTGCTCCTGCTTTTCCTGCACAGATGTCCTCAGCTGTGGCAGTGCTAAGCAGCCCCCCATCTCCCACATGCCCCCAGGGATATGGGGGTCCCTCTGCTGAGGCCAGACCTCTGAGGCGCCCAGAAATCTGTCCAGAGGGAGCGAGGTCTGGCCCATGAAGACACCTGGACATGTCCCAGGACCTGTAGACTGGTTGGTGGTCCTGGCCAACAAATGCCAAACAGCTTGCTAATGACTTAACAATGAGAGCCTGCCTGTTTCCCATCCCATGGCATGCTTCAATTTAGGGGTACGGATGGAGGATCGATGCATGGGGAGGGGCAAGGCTTCCCACCCCCCCCAGCACTGCCGTGGGGCTGCTGCTGGGCTTGCTGCAGAGCAGAAAGCAGGGAGGGGGGGGCTCAGCAGAGAGGCGCAGCAGCCACAGCCAGCAGATCTTGCAAAGATGTTGTTGTGATTTAGAAGTTTAAGTCCTGATGGGACTTGTCAAGGCAAGGCTTTGTCCCTTTGTTTTCTCAGGAAGTTTCTGATTCCCAGCCATCGCTTATTGCTGTTGCAAGGGAGGAAAGTGAGTCATGGGGTTTCCTATTGGCCTGAGGAGATATACAGAGAAATTGCTTGTGAGGGAGTCTGCCCAGACAGCCGAGAGCCTGGCAGCGAGGGAGAAATTGGGCAAAGAGCTCTCAGAGTCATTAGCACGGCTGCAAATTAATTGCCTGAACCACTAATGGACATAAACAAGTTTTCCCTTGTGGGCAATCATTCTAGGAGGGAGCAGCGCGGCTTTGTCAAGGGCCGGGATTAGACAGAGGGATATGCATTTTATAGCTTTAATTTACTGCGCAGACAAAGCAGGGGAGGGAACCGGATGCGTGCGGAGCGAAGATGGATGTGCCCGTTTCCTCTTGCTCACCCCTTGGCCCGCTCTCTGGAAATCACCACCAGTTCACTGGGAAGCTCGTGGGCTGACATTGAATCTGCCAACAGAGAAGTGCAACCATGGTCCCCACAGCACCCAAGCTGCAGCAAACAGTGGCCAGCGTGTCCTAGGCAGGACCACCCATGGGGGGCTGCTGCGGTGGGTGTCCTGAGGCAGGAGATGCACCTCTGCCCTCCCTCCTTGGCCAGAGGAGACCTTCCTAGAGGTGATACCCAAGGCAGAGGTGCCTCCCGCAGCACAGAAGGAGAATAATCATATTCCAGAGGGGTATCTTCTGCCTGATGAAAGGATGTACTGCTGTATCCAACCACTTGGATCTGGCAGTATTTTGACTTCCAAGCAGCCCTCTCTGCTCTTACCAGCATCCTTTCACTGCTGCTTCTTTAAACAAAAACGCCTTTATGCTTTTAAGCTCAAGAAATGAAGGAGGCAAACAAGTCGCTAGCATATAAGGGAAAACAGCCCCTCCCAACATATATAAGATTTCCAAAAAGTTAATGATAGGCTGGGTGGGCCTGTGTTCAACTCCACAGGGAAGATTGTACATTTTGTGCTAACAAAACCAGAAGGCAGTAAAAACTGTGCAATCTCATTAAAAGACATCAACTTGACAGGAGATGAAGGGCTCCGATGTCCGGTCGCTCGTAGACATTTGCCATTTCTAATGCTGCTTGTGAACTGGCTGGGGTTCCTCCTTGTGCAGGAGCACATGAAGCAGAGGAAATGCTACTCCTTAGGTTTCATTTTAGTGTGTGCAACAGGCTTTGAGATCGTACATGACAAAACAGATCAGCATTAAGGGGTAGGCAGTGAGCGTGAACCTGAGCAGCTCTGCTCCTGTAGGAGAGTTGGGGACATTGGCACATGAACGTGGCATCGTCCTTTGAGCAGCTCAGGGGATCTCTGTTCTTACTCTCCTGTCTTCCCTGTGCCTGAAAGATTGCCCCTTTCTAGGAGAAATCACCCATCTCCCAGCCAGATGTTTTGGGAGAAGCTCACCCTGCAAACCTGCAACGTGCCACGGGGTTTGGCCTCTGGTCTCATCTCCTTTTAGACGTTTGCTCTAGTTGAAAGAACTGAAGAAAAAAAGGTTTCTTATGACAGACTTGGTTGCTCGTACTCTCCCGCCACACAGCCTGCTGCCTACGTGACTGTCATGAACACTCAGATCCAGCTCTGTTTTCTGCTCGGGCTTCCCTCATGGAAGGCGAGGACACGCAGTGCTCAGATGCCAAGGCGAGAAATGCCTCCCTATCAATAAGCATGTTTCCAAAACTCCTCGCCCAGGAATCCTTCACATCCCTAATTGCCCTGACGCCCTGAGATGGCTTAGGCATGTGTAAAAATATACCCACAGGCACGTACACACATACAGATGACCACAGTGTGGG
Organism: Scolopax mira; assembly: GCA_004320125.1. NCBI lineage: Eukaryota > Metazoa > Chordata > Aves > Charadriiformes > Scolopacidae > Scolopax > Scolopax mira. The sequence goes on from BJBW01004909.1 coordinate 137,229, forward strand.
TTACAAATGGTTTGAGACTTTGCTTAGTTTTCCTTCATGTCATCTAATGTGATGCTACAGTGAGAAGGGACATTTTATTTGAAGGACAATACAAAGGACCTGCATGTTCAATAGAGGTGAAACGTGTATGTATTCCTTGTAAAAGCCTGTACTGCTGAGTGTTGATACCAACCTTTTTTTCTGGTAAAGATACAAATTTTATCAAAAATGAATGGTAGGAAATAAAACCATACCACTAAGTTGTCTCTGTCAAATAAACAGTGGGTGAACTCCCTTCTTACACTGATACACACTTCCTTGTCGCTCCTCAGCAGTCTATCTTTGGTAAGGACTTTTTGCATGAATCCCTGCCATATTGAAGGCATTGAATTCCCTGGGGCCAAAATTTTACCTTCTGATTTTGAGTTGCCTGTAGCTGAGCAAAGGAGTATGAGGTAAGTTTTGCTCTGGATGCAGCTTCCCCTGATGTAGCTGCATGAATCTCCACTCCATCAGGACCTGGATCCCATCCAGTGCACAAACTGGACCCAAAGCCCAGGTATCTCTTTAGAAACCTTCATGCTCACTCTGTGAGGACCATAAAAAACCCTCATGATTTGCAACCGTTGACAACACACCAAAAAAATCTAATTTGATGTCGGTGTTCATTTTAAATGACTGGGTGGCAGTTTGTTGATGAGTGCAGTTGGAGGGCAGGACAGGGGCTTTCACTGCCAGGGTATCCCCACATGGGATGTCGGTGTTGGTGGATTTGATCTTGGGGTGCTTTTCTGTGCAGCAAATGGCAGATTTTGGCTCTATATAGAGGTGAGCCCCCACCATCTGGGTCTGAGGGCCCTGAGTTGCCCATGGCAGGGATGCAGTGAGCCAAAGGGCATAACAGCTGGGTGCACAGGACATGACAAACTTGAGTTCCACCAAGAATTTCATCCTGGTCCCACATTGCATTTGTTGAGTGCACTTAATCCCAGACTTTCCAACCCAGAGCCACTTTGTGCCCGGTCTCCTTCTGAGTTAGAGAACTTACAAAATCCCTGAGAGAGACATGGCACCTTTGGGTTTTAAGGCAACAAATGAGATTTATGTAATATGTGTAGAGGCTAATTTAGAGGGTGGAGGCTCTTTTGCAATTTTTGCCAGAAGCATCAAAAATTATACCCATCCTGGAGAACTATCTTCACCCTCAAAGTGAGGGTATATCTAGAGCTAAGGTGGGAGAAGTCATTGGAAAGAGTCTGTGACAATCTGTGCTGTCTCTGTCTCCTTCATAATTATGCAGCTGATGAGCAAAAGGGTTTTATGGAGCTGAACTTATATTGGGAAAAAAAAAACCAACAAAATGCAAAACTTTTCTCCCCAAAACTCTGAAAGATTTCCTTCATGGATTCCTATGAAATCCAAGGGTGACCTTTTATAAAACTGATGGAGGAATTAGCGCTGATTCCTCACATCTTTGAGATCAGACTCCCTGAGGCAGTCTCAAGCCAAGCAGCTGACCCAAGATATCCCCAAACCATTACACACAATTGGAAATGCTTAGAAGATTCTTCACGAGGTTGTGGAGGAGGAAGGAAAAGAAGAAAGAAGTGGAAATAGCTGACAGAAATTAAATAGAAATAGAGCAATCTTTTGCTCTCTGTGTTTGGAGAGCAAGACCAGACAGGCCAGAAGCGAACAAGCTTGCTGATGACAGAGAGAGGAGAAAGAGGAGAGGTAAACTGTATTTATATATGTGCCAATCAATTTGGACAAATGTTCAGCAGTGTCAGCAGCCCTGACACTGAGACAAACCCAAGCCTGCAGAGGAACTTTTTTTTTTTTCTTTTTTTTTAAATCACTGAATAACCAGATTAAAAGCCAATATGGTCTGGAAATAATTGGAAAGATATTGCTTCCTAGTTCCCGTGGGAATGTGAGCTGGGATACTCTGTGCCAGTTGCTGTCAGCAGCATCTATTCTGAGAAGATCCCAAGTACCAGGTTACAGCAGCCTGGGCTGCTCCAAGAGCAGCTGAGCCCACTTATCCAAATTAGCCCATTAGAGGCATCCTCGCTCCCTTCCTTAGGCTGCAGGTGAAAAAAGGAGAAACCCAAGTTACAGAACCCAAGCAGAACACCTTCAACTTACTGAATTGAGGCGTGGGGCTTTGCTTTTTTCCTGTTCGTTGCATTGGCTCTGTTTTGAAGTGTTTGATGTTATTTCTCTGTGTAAAGGTTTAGGGAAGAAGTGCTCTTTCTCTGCAGCAGGTGGGAGGGTAACAGAGGACAGTGGAGGAGAGCATACCCTGGCTCATGGGGACAGCAGAGTCCTGCAGAGTCACTGGGCCATGGGAGGCTGCACGAGGCTCCCTGACCTGCTTTGCTTCTTGTTCCTTTCTGGAAGGGCTCCAGCTCAGCTGCCCTTTCATTTTTTTTTTCTGCTAAAACAATTTTTTTTAAAAGCTGTAATTTTGCACTTCTCTCCTCCTTCCCCCCACTCCTGCTCACCCCCCCCCCCCCTTCTAAGTTTTCATTGGAAAACTGGACATGGAAAAGTTTTTAGTCAGAGACTTTTTACAAAAATACAGGTTACATGAGGTATTTACTGTGGGTATCTGGGCGAGCAGCAATACTGAGCATGTTCACATCATGAAAGAGAAGGGACCCAAGTCAACAGCTCTCTGTGTGACATCTTTGTTCTCCCTGTCCTCCTCAGTTCCTATGGCATTTTGGAGTTTGGAGGTTTGTGTTGGCTGGTGGTGGGACCAGGGGAGAGGCTACTGGGGAGAGAAGAAGGCAGGAGACCAGTGTATTAACAAGGCTGTGAAGTCAGCTCAGATGAGTCACAGAAGGGGCAAGAAAAATGGGCCAGCCAGCAGGCCTTTCCTAGACAATGCTCCTGCCCACCTTTGCCAGCATATTCTGCTGCTTGACCTCCAGGCAGGGTCTTGGCATTCCCAAGAGAGAGCCTTTCCATGACACACCACCTCCTACCACCTTCTCCTCTGGAAACTCTCATAATGGCCGCTGGTCACCCACAGTGTAGTGCCTATGGAGATGTGGAAAACTGGAGATGCAGGCCTGCCAGTACATCAAGTAGGTATTGTGTGTACCTTGAGTAGGTATGTTCATACTGTGTCTTCTTAAAATCTAGCCTACCTTGTGCTGCTGGTTGGTGTTGGGAGGCATCAGGCTTCCCCAGGGCTGTGATGGGGACAAGTGTCTTTGAGCAGGCTGATGGGGTTCTTGGATATTATGCAAATGTAGCTGTATGGGCAGGAGGGTGATAACCCTGCTGCAGTGCGGTCTTCCTGGACATCCCTCTGCTCCTGGAAGAGGAGAGCCAGGGACTAGTCATGGCTCCTCCTCCGTTTACCAACATGGATGTGATGCCCAGGCCAACTTTCCTGAGTACCTTACTTTAAGGAAAGAGAAGATGAATTCTTGAGTAGAGATCTTCAAAAGAGTGAAACATGGGCCCTTTTCTCCCCTTATGGCTTGTCAAGCAGCTGTGTGGGCTTTCCCCACAATCAGGCCTGCAGCACATGGCCAGATTTTGAGCCATTGTTAGGTATGATGACACCGCTCTTGTTCCAGGGGAGATGGGGATTTTGGACACAAGCCTGGAATGCAGCATTAGGGAATAATTGTCATATGTAGAGTGCTACTTCTGGAAACCTTCCCTCCTCAGCAATCATGTTCCTCAATATTCCTTGATTTAGTGATTCAAAACTCCCATTTCCCTCTTTATTCTGGCTTGTGTGTGGTGTTTTATTTCCATTTCTGCTTTCAACCTCTTCTATGATATTGGGAAAAGCTGTTCAATGCCTTTCTTTTGTTTCCTCTTTCATTCAGTGTCCATCATGTCCTGTCTGACTCTGTTCATTCAAAAGGATATTTCATTTTAACTGTAAACATGTGGGTTTTGGATCAGATAATGAGAGGTTTTTTTGATGAAAGATGATCATTTATCATGCAACTGTACAACAGAAGGAGGTTCCTCTGTCAGAGAATCACAGATTAATGTAGTTTGGAAGGGACTATGGGAGGTCATCCTGCCCAGCTCTCTGGCCAGACCTGGTCATTTGATGGCTGTGAGATTATCTCTGCGGTAACAAAAGATCCTCTTAACTTCTAGTTAGATTTTTCCATACATTATTCTCTTTTACTTTATGCAGCTGATAACTGATGTAATGGTGTAAGTAATGGTGTAATCAAAATCAAACACAGTTAATGAAGTGAACTGTTTTTAATACGGGCTATAAAGAATTCACCCACTTCTCAGCCTGACAGAGATGAGTTCTACCTCTTTTTTGTTCATTGCCAACCCACTAGTGACCCTTGCATTGAAAGTGCATCAGCCAGGATGTCAGAAGACCAAGATGTGCCCAAAAATAGAAATTTCTTCTAATGGTAGAGGATTACCAAACACAACTCAAAGGTTAGTACTGCATAATTACACCCACATGGGAAACAGTGGTACTTTACCAGCCAGGAGAAAGCCTCAGAGAATGTCATATTGCCCAATTCCCTCCCCACCCACTGCTATTCCAATCCCAAACCAGCTAAGACAACCAGTAATGAAACAGGCTAGTAGACCCGAGGTCCCATTTGTCATCTCAGGACACTAGTGCCACTGGACCTGACTCTCAGCAGGTACAAATTGGGAGGGCTCTGCCTGGGAGTTTTGACATAGTTGTACTAGTTTGTATCAGCTGAGGACTTGTACTGAACATTCAGGAGCACAGGAGTTTGAGCACAGGAGACAGATAGATGATGGTTATCTTCACAAAGAGAAGATTTAGAAATCTGCAGCCTAATTGCCCTTGTTTTCGGTAAATCAGGACTACTGAAATAATTTGGATTCTCATCTTACTTAAATGCAATTCTCCTCACTAGATGCTAACTTTAGTAGCATTTCACCAGGGCTCTACTTGGCCCAAGAGCACGACTCAGCCTAGTGAAATTATGTGACTGTACTATAGAGGCTGGCAAAGAGAACAGACCATTTTCACAACAACCCCACCAAGCTATACAAGTCAATAAATCCTCCGAAAAATACAGCTGGTTTGAGACTGAGTTTCTCTAAGGCACTAACTTGTCCTTGGCGCTACTGTTTTAATCATGGGATTTTTAAATCATAAAGATTTAGATAAGACCATAAAATTTTAAGTAGGTATATAGTAAACACCATAACTGTGAAGATAGATCATTCACATAGTAAATAAGAAAGTATTTATAAGCTTGTGTTCACCACTGTACATACAGTTTGAGAATATATTTCTTCTTGCATTTGGAATTGGAATATTACTTCATCATAAGGGAACTGGAAAACTTTGTTCAGCTTCACGGAGCTTCAATATTTTTATATAAACAACCCATTCAGTTCAGCAAGCTACTTAAACTTCTGCTTAAATACTGCTTGCTTCAAGCTATGCCTTCCATTAGTGCTCTTTCAAATTAAGCATAGGTTTAACAGCTTTTCTAGATCAATGCCCAAGACAGCAGGTGACAGTTCCAATTACCAGTGAGACTTAAGTCTACTAAGACTACTTCTTTGGTCTTCTTGTCATCCCTAAACTTGTTTTGCCCAGCTCCAGGTGTGTATTTCTTTAATGGACTACTGGTGAGTTGTTTAGAGCCTTGGGGGTCTCCAGTGCCAACTTGTGTCCCCTCTCCAATCACCCTCTGCCTGTTGACACCACATCTGTGTCCCCATTCCCAAGGCCTCTGCTATCACACCAGGCTTGTTTTCCTGTGCAATGTGTCGTTATCCTGGGGTCACAAATATTTCATTTAGAACAGAATAAGTATTGTCTATATAAAAAATTATGGTTTTACCACATTATTATTACAATAGCTCCCATGCTCACTGGAAAAGCTGCTGTTACAGCTGAACAAGCAACAGCAAAACTTTCAGCAAGCCAAGCCATGTTTACACAAAGCCTGGCAAGTTGTAAGGTCTTGCAGAGATAGGATGAAGCCTGTGGCCTTTTACTAGCAATGGCAATGCTGAATTTAGTGGGATACAGGGCAACAGCGAAATGAAAGCATTAAATAGTCTTGGTGCCCTGGATGACTATTGAGAAACAGCACTAATGACCTCTTGCTATCCTGGCAATTCCTCTTTCAGGAGACACTATTTGATGATGTGAAGCACTATATAAAATATTCCCATGATGACACCATGCTGATTAATCCTCATGATTTTTTTTCCCCATAATATGCCTGGAAACAGCATATATTATGGCATATACTATCTGCTTCACCACGTTGCCAGGGACGAGTTGAGACTGACTCCCTGCAGTGCCCTGGCTCCTTCCTCTTGCCCTTCCTGAAAAGAAGAGTGGTATTTTCTGTTCTCCCAGTAGCCTTGATTGATCAAAGACCACCTCATAGCCTCACAACGACATCTGATGGGATGCACCCACAAGTGTAGAGAGAACTGCCAGGACACAGGGACTTAAGTAACCCCTGTATTGCTTAAGTATTGCATGACCTGATCGACTTCCACCAAGGGTACGTATTCCTTGCTGCAGACTTCTCCCTTGGTCTCTGAGACCTACGTTTCCTGAGGGCTGATCTTGGCAATAAAGACTGAGTCAAAGAAGGCATTCAGCACTCATGTCCTGTGTAAGCAGGTCCTCCACTCTGTTGAACAATGATCCCACATTTTCCTTAGTCTTCCTTTTGTCTCCTATGTACTTATAGAAGCTCTTCTCTTTGTCTTTGACATTCCTGTCCAGATTAAATTCCAGTTGGGTTTTGGCTTTCCTAACTTCATCCCTGGATGCTCAGACAATGTATGCTTTCCTGAAGCCTAGGGTTGTAAAATTTATTTTTATCCTCCTCCATGCCCACAGGATCCTGAAATCCAGCATCTCGTGACCACTGCATCTAAGGCTGCCTCTGATCTTCACACTAAGTGCAGGGGAGGGCAATGAAGATGATTAGAGAGATGGGGCAGCTCTCATGTGAAGACAGGCTGAAAGCGTTGGGGTTGTTTAGCCTGGAGAAGAGAAGGCTCCAGGGAAATCTTTTAGCAGCCTCCAAGTACTTGAAGGAGGCCTACAAGAGAGATGGGGAAAGACTATGAGGGAGTGTAGTGATAGGACAAGGGGTAATACTTTGAAAGTGTAAGAGGGGAGGTTTGGACTAGATACTAGGAAGAAGTATTCTTTCCTGTGAGGGGGGTGAGGCACTGGAACAGGTTGCCAAGAGAAGCTGTGGATGCCCCATCCCTGGAGGTGTTCAAAGCCAGGTTGGATGGGGCTTTGAGCAACCTGGTCTGGTGGGAGGTGTCCCTGCCCAGGGCAGGGGTGTTGGAACTGGATGATCTTTACAGTCCCTTCCAGCCTGAACCAGTCTATGATTCTATGAATATAAGGTGCAGCAGAGAACTTTTCTTCCTTAGCTCCACTCTTACTTTGAGGAGGAAATTACCATCAATGCACTCCAGGAACCTCTTGGATTCCTTGTGTCTGGCTTTGCTGTCCCTCCAACAGGTATTAGGTTGGTTAAAGTCTCCAATGAAGATCAGGTCTTGCAAATGTGAGGCTGCTACTATTTGTCTGTAGAGGGCCTCATTTACTTGGTTGGTTGGCCCATAGCAGACAAGCACTATAATGTTATCTTTACCTGTTCTGCTTTTAATCCTAACCCATAACTTCTCCATTGACTCCTTAGCCATCCCTAGGCAAAGTTCCATGCAATCCAGCTGCTGTCTCACACAAAAGGCAACTCCCACTCCTTGTCTTTCCATCCTGTCCTTACATATTTAGGATCTATCCCTCCAGTGCAACACTCCAGGTATAGAAGCCGTCCCACCACATCTCTGTGGTCCCCTCAAAATTGTAGCCTCACAACTCTAATTCATGATATTAATTCCCCATACATACATACATATGCATTAATATACAGGTACCTTAGAGAGGTTCCCCAGCACACTGAGTTCCTGGAGAGGATTTGGGGGGGTTTCTCCATAACGGTGCCTCGTTGGCACTTCCTTGCATGGTGGAGGTGATCCCGCTTAAGCCTCATTTTGTTGACTTTGTGATTCCTTCCATCACATGACCTGGTGCTCAGTGACTCTGTCCACCACTCCTTTGCAGAACTACTGTTTACTCTCTTTGTCCCCTGTTATCCTTAGTTTAAAGCCCTCCTTATGTGGTCAACCATCCTGTTGGTGAAAATAGTTTTACCCTTCTCCAGAGGTTTTGCTTGCCTTGATAGAGGGGGTAGACACTGCCCGCTTCTCTCCTGCAGAAGAGTGGCGAGGGTCAGCAGAGAGAAAGAGGTACTTTGGGGCTGTGATCCATCTGTCCAACCTTAGATATCTGGTTTAGGGTGAGATGACACAGTCTCTAGAGGTACCTGGTTTTCTCCAATGGCTAAAAGGTGTTGTAGATACAGGGGTGCCATATAAATCACATTTCTTTGTGTGCAACATTGCAAAGTGGTTTATAAAATAGCTGCAAGAACAATAAGAATTAAATGCCTTTTATACATTCACAGGCACATTCCCACATGCACTCTAACAAAAAACACAGGGAAAACAGAGATAATGAATGAACTCTGAACCATCTTACTTCTGGTTTTCAGTAGTTGAAAAGCATTTTGGTGACAATGTGCCAGCAGACACTGATTTTTTTAAAAAAAACACTAGGTGGCATTGTATAAATACATATAAAGCCTTGTGCTTTTATCTTTCTCTTTCAAAGGAATGATCAGGTATGAAAATTTCATTGAAACCTGTGGGTTTAGTTCACTGATTTTTGTTCTCTACTCATTGTAGTCTGGAATTTAGCATCTCTGAAACGCATGGAGCAGTCCAGTGATAAGCTGCATTTCATGGTCTCATTTTCATGGTTTCATCTACTGCTGAGAATCTGCACCTCAGTCTTTCTCTTATTTACATGTGATATTTACTCCCAAACAACAGTATTTTCTGATTTTCTAAATTTTCTGAATTTCTAAATTCTAAATGAGAATAGATTCAAGCCTCATGGCTTCTTACCTTTTGTGAGTGGCTTAGACTGGTTCAGCCCCAAGATGGCCAGTGAGTTCTGTGAATCACCACCACACAATCCACGGAGCATCCGCCCTTCTTCTGAAATCAATTTCACCTCCTTGTTTTTAAGAACATTTGTCAACTAGGTTGCACCCCTGAAGGGACTGTGTGATGGTCCCAGTTGATGTAAGTGGGACCCTTCGGAATCACAGTGACATGTCTAACTCACACAGCCAGAGTGCTCTAGAGATTGGATACAGGCTCTTTCGTAATGACACACCACAAAGGTGAGGAGGGGCAGTTGCCCTTTACATGAGAGGGCACTGGGAATGCATGAAGCTTTGCTTCGGAAAGTGTGATAAGCCATAAAATAAGAGCTTGTAGGTCAGGGTTGTTGCAGGTGTTTTCTACAGACCACCCGATCATGAAAAAGTGGTTGAATCTTCCTCAGCTGGAAGAAGTCTTACATTCACAGCTCCTGGTCTTCATGGGGGACTTTAACCATCCCAATGTCTCCTGGAGGGACAATCAACAGAGAGAACAAGTTGTGGGTTTCCTAAGCAGATGTCAATGTTCAGCTGTATGTAGCTGTGTCCGGTGCAGGGCAAAAAGGAGGAATAAACTTTACCTTACTTATCTGAGACAGCTCCAATTTTTGTAGTAACGAGACAACTCAGCAGCAAACTTCATTGATGAGGGAAAACAGGATGGATGCCTTGACTAATTGTCTTGGTTCATTTTTGATATTTCTCTCACCCAGTGTCACTCCTGTCTCCTGTGGTCAAAAAATTGTATCTAGGGAACTACAGGCTGGTCAGTCTCACCTTGAGAAGGCAGTGAAGGCAACATTCCTGGAAACCATTTCCAGATGTACTGAGTTCAAGAAGCTATCTGTGAATTGTCAGCATGGACTAAAGAAAGGGGAGTCATGCCACATCAACCTAAGATCTTGGTGGATGAGGGGAGACTAGTGAATATGGTGTATCTTGACCTCAATGTGTCTTTTGACACCGTCTCCTGTAACTTTCTCACAGGCAAACTGAGGAAGGACAGGGTAGGAAAATAAGCAGGGAGGTGGACTGAAAGCTGCCTGAACTATTGTGATAAAATCGTTGAGGTCACCAGAAACCCATGGAAATATTAAAAATCCATCTCTATCTGGCCCTGCTCTTGTTTACCTTACAAGAAGGGCTTGGACTAGATGATCTCCACAGATCCCTTCCCACCTCAAGCATTCCATGATTTCGCGAACATCAGCTTCTCTGCTGGCCTCACTTAGGGTTGAGCCCATAGCTCAAGCCTCCAGTTTCACAAGCATCTGTAACTATTTTAGGCAGGGCAGAGTGATCCGTGCCCTGCAGGGCTACCTCCAAACTGGTGTCCTGTTGCTCAGGGAGAGAAGTGGCAGGCGTGTGCAGGCTTGATTTTTGGGAAAGGGCTGGTTATGACCAGAGCTCTGTTTATGGCTGCAGGCTAGCATATAAATACTTGGTCATGCTGGAGTGTGTAAGAAGATAAATTGGCTTTAGGTCTTTAATATGCTTTTGATACTTGGACTGAAACTTCCCATGCTGGGGTGATTTCACACAAGAAATATTTTAAGGTTTGATGGCTGACCAAACAATATGTCTGATAATTGAACTGCCGTGCCACGTTAGTAGTACTGCTGTTAAACAGGGGAAATTTATTTGTCTTGAGATACTTGAAGCAGCAGGCTGGCTGGGACTCAGCCTAATGTACTGTAGATCCCTGCAACCTAAACAACCAAGCATGTGGACTGCAGCTAGATACGTGCTCACGTATGTTAGAGGAAAGCCACTCTTGCTTACCTTTGAGGGACCTACAGAAGCACTGAGGCAGACCAAACTGCCTTGATGGCATTAGGAAACAGAACTGGTCAAAGCTGTGGGGTTTGCTGCTGGTTTGATGCTTTTTTTTTTTTTAAACAAGTATTATTTTTATCTTCATCAATTCAAAGATGTGGGGTTTTGTGGTTCGGTTTTGGGTCATTTTTGTTGTTGTTTTTTGGGTTTTTTTTTTTTTTTTTAAAAAAAAGGCTATAAGGATTATTTTTCTCTTTGTCAATGCTATTATCTTTTAAATACAAGTTTCAGAATCTCCAAAAACATTTTAATTAAAAAAAAAAATTACCTATGTCAGGGTTGTAACTCATAGTTATTTACTCTAGTTTTAAACAAAGCAAAATTTATAAAGCAATTAAATGGTGGTAGAAAAATGGCTTTGATAGATGGTGACTTACAGTATGTTTTTCACAAGATGAAACCAAACCAATCAAAATATTTAAAAAAATAAAATTCTAGTTAAGCTGAACCCTGCAAAACATGGTCTACTTTTTTTTATTATTATTTTATTTTAAAAGTCTAATTCAGTCTCTGACTCTCTGGAGGAGAACTGAATGCTGCAAGGATTAACAGACCTAAGTAATTGAACTGGCCAAGGAAAAGTTCCTGTGTTTGACTGCCCTCTCCTAATGCCTTTTTAGCCAGTACATCCTGTTTTACTGCGTTAATGGATTATTGTTCTTATTTCATAGGAGACAGTAGGGATGTGAAAGAGTGTTGAGATCATGGGGCAATAGAAGTCAGTATATTAGCACAAAGACCGATTATTTCTATCTTTAATAGCCAGAGGGAATGGTGCAACATCTGTTCTTTGCGGCTGTAGAAAGTATTTGGTCAACCTGCCAGTTAGTGATTATTATTGCATTGTACGGACAAGAATGAGCGTCACACGATTTCAGACATATGGAAGGTGCCTGTTGGGGTGAATTTCAATCTGAGTTGCAAAGCTGAGCCAAAAATTCACAGTAAATAATTTATATGACAAATTTGGAATCTGTTCTGCCTGTGAGATGTCCTGTATATCTTTTTGAGGGTCTTACACTGTTGCCCCTAACAGCAGTGACCAATTCCTTTCTTACAAAAGGATACAGAAACCCCTGGGGTGCTTTGGCAGAAATAAGGGGTCCTGCGCTCTATTCTGGCTGTGCCTTTGGAATTTGACCAGTAGGTCAAAGTTGGTTATCCTGCCCTTCTATTCTGCCCTGGTAAGACCCCATCTGGAGTACTGTGCCCAGTACTGTCCCCAGTTCAAGAAAGACAGGGAACTGCTGGAGAGGGTACTGCAGAGGATCACAAAGATGATTAGGGGTCTGGAGCATCAAAAAGGCTGAAGGACTTGGATCTTTTTGGTCTGGAGAAGAGAAAGCTGAGGAGAATCTGATCAACACCTATAAATACTTAAAGCATGGGTGTCAAGAGGAAGAGGCCAGTCTTTTCTCAGTGGTGCCCAGTGACAGGACAAGAGGAAATGGGCACGAACTTGTGCATAAGAAGTTCCACCTAAACATGAGTAGGAACTTGTTTACTGTGAGAGTGGCAGAGCACTGGAGCCCAGGGAGGTGGTGGGGTCTCCTTCTCTGCAGACTTTCAAAACCCACATGGACAAGTTCCTGTGCAGCCTGCTCTGCTTTGGCAGGGGATTAGTTGGACTAGATGATCTCCAGAGGTCCTTTGCAACCCCATATCATTCTGTGATTCTGTTATTCACATCTAGGCATCACCTGCACATCAGGTAGAATAATAATTTATGGATGCCCATGGATAGAGCTTCCCTTTCTTCACTTTACTTTGAGGTAGGGCTGTTAAATGATAACCAGCTTGGTGCTTTTTTATTTCAGAAATAATAGCTGATTTATCTTGTTTAATGGTTTAAGAGGTAGTTCTTTCTTCTGCCATTGTCATATTGCTGCATGGGCACAGAAAGAGCTTATCTGTCCCTTGGCATGACTGAAGAGCAGAGAAGGGAAGGTGCAGGGCAAAAATCCCTTAAACCACAGCTGCCAGTTGAGGAATAGGACCATTGCACAAACCTTCAGAACTCCCAGGTCCCTTCTCCCCTTTCTTCCTGCCATGTTTATCCCATTTCTGCTCCCCAGGAAATATTTTAACCCTTGAACTGAGCCAAATACTGAAGCTTTGGCTGCTGCAAGACATAGAAACTCTGGCAAGGTCAGTAGAGGGTGCCACCTCAACGTTTTAAAACTGCTTATTTCAGATGAATTGCCTTTGGTACACAGAAGACAAATATATCAGTCTTGTTTTCAGGATTGATGCTGGCATTTTTCATGCCATTCAAAAGAGGGAATCTGGGCCTTTTGTGTAGCCCTCATGATCCCAGATCTCTCAGTGCCATGTTTTGTCTTGGCTTTAAAATGTAAGCAATGGAACTTCCCATGAACGGATCACATACCACTTTCTGATGAGATTGTTACAGAAATACCATAAATCTTACTTAGGCTTGTGTTGGTCTTGGCTGCGATAGAGTTAATTTTCTTCATAGTAGCTTGCATGGGGCTCTGTTTTGAATTTGTGCTGCAAAAAGCTTGTTGACTACTGAATGCTTCTGCAGCTTGCCTTCACGTGTACAGCACTGAAATCTTTCTGTGAATATCAGTCAAGAAAACAGGAGTGTGTGAATTTTCAGAGAGGATGGCATGAGATAAAGAATGGGAGTTGCCCATGGCAGAGCACTAGGGATCTGTCTGGCCAGCTCTATTGGTATCGTGAAGCACTGCAAAACCATAGAAGCATCTTTAATCTTTTCTGCAGTGAGTTTCTAGTTCATCAGATAAAGCCAAGGTTACTTATGACCCTGGGGATGTTTTCATTTTGACCAAATCACCAATTGACAGCATGGCCAGCATTTGTGTGTGTGATTAAATGAAGAGTAGTAATATTTTAGTCACTAAAGGTACCATTCTTCAAATCAAATAGCAAGCCTTCTTTTATATGCAGTGCAAGGTATAATGGAGAGATGCATTGCATCTCTCTGCCATGCAATATAGAGACTTTGCAGGATCCTCTGTGGGGTGTATGATATGCAGAAATCTGTGCATGGCTCTGAACTCCCCACTGATGAGGAGCAGCAGTGCTGGTTAGGTGGTGCATTGCAGCAGGTTCAGGTTCTGCTCAGCTTCTGCCAGTGTGTTCGTCCTGGTCTCTGTGTGATATTCTTCCTTCCAGCAGGCTGGTGGAAGTTTCCCCTCCCATAGGTATCACCATGGTAGATCTCAATCATTTCCGATGTTGTATGTACTCTTCTCTTAGCTACTTCTCTTTCTGGATTTATTTCCCAAGTGCTGGAATGAAGTGGAATACAAGAGAATGCCTGAATGCCACTCAGCTGTAGCTCAAGCACTACCTTGTCTCATAAAACAGCAGCAGATCTGACAGCTACTGTCACGCTGTCCTGACTTTGGCATGGTGCTTCCCAGCTGGGATCTTTTATGGGTAATTTTGATCAGTGAAGGACATTTGTGGCTATAGAGGACATCCATTTCTGTACTGCACAATCACCATGTCATGGTGTCAACCCATGAATCTATAGGATGCGTTCCACGTCCTATACTAAATCTGTCTCTTCACCTGGTTTTCTAAGGCAGACATCTCATTGCTTGTAGGTCCATTCAAAAACTGAAAAATTCTGGGGCTTCCTTTTGGTGGGAGAAATGGAAACAGAAGAGCATTGACATTTTGGTCTGTCAAATACAGTAGTGGTGAAACTGTGCAAGTCCCTGTTTTGACATAATTCAGACCAAATCTTAAAAAAAAGATGTTTGTGTCACCTCTCTGTGTTGGTGCCGCAAGGTTACTCTCTGAAGAGTTGCTCCTGTTTTCATGCACAGTCTGTTGGTCTGATCTGTCTGTAGCTGAGCTGGTGTGAAATGTCTTAGTCCACCATCCCAGTGACCAGTCTCCCTCACCTCCTCGTAAATTCTGCTGGTGTAGATTTTCCTATCCTCACTCTGCCAAAACGCCCTCTATAAAGATCTGAACAAGTGAAATGCACTAAGAAGTTATAGCTAAACCTAGATACGAACACATTTTTGCTAGTGGCTATGGAAGGGTAGTAACTGGCATCAGATGTAGTGTGAAGGAAAGGTGGGGGCAAGAATTTTGGGGGCAGGCTGGGGGCTGTAATCTCTTAAGCCAAGTCAGCTGCAGGCAGCACAGCATGTCTGGCCATGCCATTACACCGTGTGAATGAGAGGACCCAGACGTTGAGGACCTCGGGGAGCAGGAGCTTAATTCTGCTCCCTAGATCCAGACTTTGCTTGAAGGGTGGACACCCACTCCAATTGACCTGCTTATCTTGTCTCTGTTAGTGTGCTGGCGTTTGATTGATTCAGCACTGTTTTATGCTTTTATGCAATTAATTTCATTTTTCTTGGCATTTGAATGACCTTTTATTCCATCCCCTTAGTTAATATTCTTTTTCCCACAGACACGTTAGTAGCATGCTCTAATAACAGATAAGTGGTGTGGTAAATACCCTTGGGTCTCGTTACCATTCTAAAACTTACTCTTTAAGAAATACGGTCCCAACTGTGCTGGTGAATGAAAATAATTAGTCATAGCCCATCATGAACAACTGCTCTGTTTTGCCCTCTCTGTGCACTTAACAACACATGTGTGAGAAGTACTACCCACTGGTGCGTGTCCTTTTTCACCCAGGAAAGAGCTGACTTCAGGTACTGGTTTCTCACCAAGCCCTTTCCTAATGGTTGGTGCTTTTGTTGTGGTTGGTGGAGAGACGTCTTCCATCCTGGGGAAATGGGTTGATCGTTCCAGTCATGCAATAAAGTATCACGGCATGGCATAAAAACTGGGGAGGAATGGCTGTATAGGCTGGGAGGTGGTTTCCTTCAGTCTTCCCAAATTGCCTGTTTTCAGTCTGCTCTCCCTTCTGATGTCAGGAAGATCCTTTTGTTCCTCTAGGCTTGGGGGCTTGGACTTGTGTTGACCCCAACTTCTCCCTTCTACCCACAAAGCTTCCACAGTTTTTCTGTGGAGCTGAACCCCTGCCTTGCACTGTGTTTTCTCCAGTTTGTCTTTGGTCCTGGCACTTCCCTGGCCACTATGTGGAGGAATCAGGTTGCCCAGTGCTCTATGTTGTTTACCTGCCCTCTGGGATGGCTCTCCTCACATACAACTATCCCTACTGGCTTGGTTATCCTTCATCTCACCATGGGGGCCCTCAGAATGATTCACTGATGGGAAGCTGGTCCTGCCAGAAGCCAACTTCCTTGGTGTCTGTGAGTACTGATGTTTAGTGGGGTTTCATCCTACAGGAAGCTTCACAGACAATGATATGGATAGAATGTGACCCAGAGACAAAAGTTCCTCTTTCTGTTTCTACCACAAACCTGTTGCATGAACTTTTGAGGTTATCCAATTCTTGTGTGGGCATTTATAGCTTAGAGAAACTTCATGGTAAATGTGTACAGGAACAATGTCTTAAATTTCCCACCAAATAGTTTTATAGGGAGCATATATACGCAAATGTTATTTGCAAAGCTATTGCTGCCCTGGAAGATTACAGCAGTTGTCTCAGTCATTATTAATTCCTTGAGCATTTAATCAACCCTCTGCAAAGAGATCTGTGAATGCTCCACCGCTCTGCATCTGTTGAATTTGTGGTGTGGTATCCTGGGTTATTAAATGGCTGTGGCTATATGGAAAGTAAATCAAATAATGGCTCTGCAAGCCTTTTTATTACAGTAAGCATAAGACACTGATCTTTTATGCTTTTTTTTGGTAACAGTAATTTGTTCCCTGCCTCACTGCATATGAGTGACTGAGACACTTTGGGTTCACTGGGAACATTCTTCTCCAGTGGCTACATTTGGGCAACTCCTTTGCTCTTTCCACCTGTTATTTGCTGTAAAGAAAGAAAAGCACTGTACATGAGCCTGGGTTGTACCAGATCTAAGATCTCCTGTGATTTAGGTCTGTATATATTCACAGTAAATGTTGATTTCTCACCTATATGCTGATACATTTCTCAAATGGCCTGGGATCAAGGGATCTCAAGACCTGGTATCTCATCTGATGTGAGTGGCAAGATCCTTGATCTGATGGTCTTTGAGATCTGGAGGCAGATCTTTTGGCTGGTCCCCTTTTAGTAGGAGCTATTTTCTCCACCTTGTTTGTTACTGAAAAAGAGCAATGGGTGAGCACATGGGTAATGCAGTGCTCAAACCTCAAACCTCAGCTCTGTGTAGTAGATAGCTACATTATTCATCTTAAGTGCAGTGTAGTTGCTTGGTTTCTAGGTCAGCTTCCTGAATATCTTGCTAATTTGCTATTCTTGCTGGTTTTTTGCTAAAAAACCTTAACCCTCCGTTCCCTCATTTTCTTAATTAACAGTTCCAGTTTGAAGAAGTGTAATAAATATTTTGAAAGAACGTTTATAACACCATAACAGCCAGAGCATATAGTGCAATATTTCTAAGACTTAAGGGGTAAACAAACTTACATATAGGATTAATTTGAGAGTAGAAGGAATGGCTTAGTATTTTCCAAATAATAATATCAAGATTGGCTTAAAAATTATTTGTTATTTGTGAATGCTAGGAAAGCTGCTTTGTATATGTGGAAAGATTTACATGTCTTGAAAGCTTTGTAGATTTTTTCATGAACATTTATTCCAAAAAGTCACCCCAGAAAACTGTTCATAGCTTGGTATTCTTTAGCTTCTGGTGTTTCGGTTACCACTCATGGAGTGGAGATAGTACTTTATGATTTTTGTAGTTACTGACACATAAATCTAATGAATAATCATGTTGCCCATTGGAAAGAGTCCTGGCTTTTACTGTACAAAAGCTGAAACAAGATATTGTCAAAAAACTTTCAGAGAAAGAGTCAATTTTTTGAAAAGAAAAAAATTAGTTATTTGTGGAATAATACAGAGGGACTACTTTTGTAATGGATATTACTCTACAACTAATTTGACAAGCTCTATTTATAAAACAGATACAGCTGTGGAAAAGCTTTGTGAAGAAGCCCATAAACATGCAGCCTTCATTCACTTTTAACCTTGAACGGGGGGATATGTTCTCCTTCTTATTGCCAAACCTGAGGATAATTTATATTTTTGTGTGGAAACCACGTAAAATTGAGTGGTGGCTTCATCCAGTTGCAACATAAAACCGGGAGAGTTTTGTGGTTTTGGCTGGGACTTTCTTATATAATTTGATTTTGATACAAGTAGAAACAAGCTTTTTGGCTGGGAGTCTGAATTGCCTTCTCCCAAAACAAAAAATCCTTGCTCTGCACTTGGGAGCTGGTGTAGGTTGGCTGGCTGTGGGCCTCCTTTGCCTCCACCTGCAGATCCATGTGTAACCTGCCTTTGCCTTCAGCAGATACAAACCCTTCCCTCTCCTTGGTGTATCATTACTGAGTAAGTATTTAAATTTTTGTTATTATCATTCCCTTGGATTGGACCAATTTCATGATGATTTTAATGCTCTTTTCCCTGTTTGGAGAATGGAAACCAAGCAGTTTGTCACCTTTTTTTCCCAGTCAGATTTGTTTTCAGATGGATGTGCTTTTGGATTAAAACCACTGAAGAAGGATGTTTCTCCACAATGTTTCTCAAGGAGATTTAACTGCAGGAATGCATGCTAACTTATGTTAATATTACTTTTGGCAGAAACACTGTTCCCTTTAAATAAATACAGTCTAAAATGACAGAAGAAGTTGGATGAGCCGACCAAACTCTGTTTTTCTGTTTCTGTCAGACTGCTGTGTGTGAAGGGAGATTTCACAGATAAGAAGTCCCCTAGTGATCTGCCACGATGGCTGGTAAGATACAATTTAAAAGAAGCTTTGTCATAATGGAAACCAGTCTATTACTGTAACTCACTGTCCTGTGGCTCCAGGTTACTTGACAATTTTGCCTCAAAAAGTCAAAATCCAAGTGACATGCTGTTTTGTATATATACACACACACACATATATATATATGTATATCAAAATAGAAAGTCTTTTTAGTCTCTCTAGTAGTTACTTAAATTTATTTAATGAACCCACCAAAGGAAGTTGTTTCAGTGTCACACTAGTGGAGGAATCAACAGGGACTGTCACTGTTAAAAAATTCCTCTTCTCTGTCTTTGCAGCACTGTCAGAGTTTGTTTTTCAGACCCAAGTGATTGCACGGACGAGTGAAGGAGCCTTTTGATATTCTGTGCCCACACAAAAACGTTTGATGCAAACAGATAGGGGCTCCTGGCTGCTAATGTTCTTCCCTATCTGCTTGCAATCAGGGCAAAGCCGAGTAAGACCTTAATTCTTTGGGAACTTGGCAGCCTCTATAAACAAGATGAAAAATGATATTTGAAGGGAGCTGGGATTTCACTGCAGCCGGCCTGAGCAGAATGGATGGCTGCTGGATGATTTTTTCTGTCTTCTAAGGACAAATAGAATAAACCAGCTAGATTTTAAGAGCAGTCCGGAGTGTCTGTTAAACTGATCACTTAAGAGCATGTGTTCTTTGTGAAAATTTCAGGTATTCAAGCCTAAAATTTACCCATGTAAAACTGGTCTTACCCGTTAAAATTTTGCGTCCACAGGATTAAGTGTGATTGACAAGGCACATGTATGCGTTAGAAGATGGGAACTCAGATGCATAAACACCAGAGTTCTCCAAGATCTTGTAGATATTTTCTTTTGTTTCAGTCCAACTGTTTTCACTTACCTTCTCATAGCTGGGCCAGAAACAGCTTTAGCCTTACAAAAATAATGTACATAGGTTTTTCTCAGGAGAAATTAGTAACTGTTCTGATAAAGTAAGGTCTATGACCTCTTAATTCAATTTAAACTGAGAATATTAAGACCATTTTCATGCTGGCTGCATTTAATCAGCTTGAATTCTGATTACAGACAGTTCTAAAACCCGACTGGTGACCTGCACTTAGCAAGTTTCATTAGAAGTGATTTGGACATCGCTTAGGTAAAACTAGATGCACATCTATCTAAAAATAGGGCAGAAATGGAAAATTAAGAAATCCCTCCCAAACAAATGTAATTGCTGTGTGCTGATGTCCTTTTATTTTTTTGCTCACCAAATGATTCCAGACGGAGCAATGAATGACCAATTAAGTTTTAAATTATCTTGGTCTGAGCTGGGTTGCATTGTTTGGGAACTCTTGCAGTGTCCACACAAGGCGTAGGGTATTTATACTCAAAGTCATCAACATTTGTCTTTGTTTCTCTATCAGATTTGCTGTGCGTCATGCCGGGGGCAGCCAGAGGACACACAGAGACTGGAGCAGTAGATTCTCTGAGGGCTCGTTTGATGCCAAGTGTTGAGCACACTTTTCCTGCATAGATGGCAAAAGACAGTTCCTGTAACAGACTCTATGAATACTGGTGTTATCCACTGTGCATTATTCCCCAGGCATTTAAGTCTCATCTCATGGAGCGCTTGGCTGCCTCTCAACACCATTACAGATCCTGATGATGTTCTTACAGACATTCTTAATCCTGACATCTTTTCCAGCTCGACAAAACCGCTCCTCCTTTGTCACAATCCTATTCTTCTTCACCCAATGTGTATTAGAACCTAAAATATCTGTAGATGATGCATGGGGCTGCCAAGAGAATGGATGGCTGCCTGCCTCTTCTTCCAGCCTACACCACCATATCATGGTGGTCTACTTCAGGGCCTACTCTAAACTTCCTTCTAGGTTATGAACTTTCCAGACAGAGCAGCACCTGAGGTTCGATGTTGCAACTCCTTGTCACTGTCACTGTGATGGATGTGCTGCTCCTGCTTCCTTGCCTGCTGATGCCCATCTGTGTGTTGTTGCTGAGAGAACTGAAATGCACATCTCTTTAGCAGGGACAGTCATTTGGTAATTGCAACTGTTTTACTTATACCTAGGTAGTCTGTACTTCAGGACCAGTTTTTGCCCAGGAAACTCATGGTATGAGCCCTCAGCTTAAGGGCTAAGAAACAAAAGTAAGTTCAAGGTGAACCTCTTTGCCATGGCACTTGTTCCTTCCTCTCAGTGTGTAGCTGCTTTTCCAACCTTCTGCTGAGAGCATTTAACGAAGCCCAAATTAATTATGTCCTTGTCTCCTTTACTTAGTTCCTCCCCCTCCATGCAAAACACTATTTCAAAAAGACTCCTCCTAAGGCTTTCTGTTGTCCCTTGTGGCCTCCTGCAGATCTCTAGGATATAATTTATCTGAGCCAATGCTTGTCAGCCTTCCTTAGTTTGCAATATCCAGCTGTGTGCTATGGAACAACACTCCATCCTTTTAGGGTTTACCTTACCCCATCTCCACCCACCTCCACAGAAAATCTCACTGGAACGTTTGTGACACAAGTGGGATGAAGAAAAATCCAGAAAACACTTCTTTTCTTTCTTTCTTTCTTTTTTTTTTTTTTCCTTAATTTTTTTTTTAAGTCAGGTCTTCAGTAATACGCAGATCTTCCATCATATGCTAATTTCTACTGGAACAAAATTATTCTCTTCTTACCTGGTGATTTGTTTTTTGGTCAAAATTTTACCTTTTTTATTTCATTCTAGTGTTGGCTAGATGTTTTAAAATTTATTTATTTTTTAATTCACAGAATCATAGAATTGTAGAATTCCAGTATGTCCATTTATTTATTATTTATTACTGATGGCATAGCTTGGAGTTTTCTTTTTCAATATATTTCATGTGGGTTTTTTCTCATGGAAATAGTTTTATACTCTATAACTCTTAAAGATTTGCAGTTTAAAAGCATGTACATATAACTGCAAGAAAATGAGTTAATGTGGTCCTACAGCTTGCTGTTGAGGAACGGAGTTACTTAACGTCCCTGAAATAAAATAGCTCATTTTATTTTATATTTGCAACATGCTAGGACAATATAAGTGACTGCCCAACAACAATCCTCTCCAAGTTGTTTCGTAGTAAAGTTGCAACCATGCAGACTCTGGCATCTGTTTATTCATACCCTAAACCAGCTTTCTCAATATACTTTCTTGATTTGTTTAATAGAGTATGGATGGGTCTTACACAGCTGAATTACCCAGAGAGCAAACCATTCATGGCTCACTGGTAGCTCTGCAGAAGTATAGCTAATAACTAGCTCCACTACAGTTTGTAATTTTAAAGTTGAATATGCATATAATTTTGTTGTTGTATCCAAGTCAATTCTGGGGAAGATTTTGCCCGAATTTTAAAACCTGTTCCTTCTACCACGGGGTGCACACAACACATAAGGACTGGGTAATTGATTTTCCAGGACACACTGCTCAGCAGTGGGCTGGAGTGGCTAATGGGTAAGTGCAGCAATTCAGACCAGTGGAATTACTTTCAAAGCAGGACAGTATACTTTTGTGCTTAACATTCAAGCTTTAACAGTAACTTCTGCACGTTCAAGGTGAGCTATGCCAGGATTATACACTCTCCTCCATTTCAAGAACAAATGCATCTTCAAAATGGCTATTTTTTAATAGCCGAAAATTGCAGTGAAGAGCAGGATGCATGAGGGTGGCTTCTGAATAATTTAAGTTAGTATTAGAAAGTATTAAGTTAGTATTAGATGACTCTCTGAGCATGAGTGGTGTTCAGAGATAACCTGGTGCAACACCGAGAAGTACATCCACAGCCGGGCTGAGCTATTACAGACTCAGCTGAGCAGAAAATTTGATGTCTCCATGCTGGCCTCGGGGCGAAGGGTTAAAAGCATTTCTGGGATGGTGATTTCTGATCTCTTGAGTAGTGAGGCTGACATCTCAGTGCTACAGCAGGAGGAACCCAGTAAAGTCTTTGTCTTCACTTGGTAAATAGATGAGCTACCCAGGGATCAGCTGTGTTGCTCGGTGTATGTAACATGTTCCTAACAGATGCCAGACCCTGAAATTCCCCTTGTGCAGTGATTTGCAAGCTGTAGGAAAATGTTTCGGGGCTTTGCTCTGTAAATGGTGATGGTGGGCAAAATGCTTCTTAAAATATCCTTTCCAAAGCCATTTTAGAGACCTTAAATGTAACAAATCATATGTAGGTACAGACGTAAATCTTTTGGACAGCTTGCACACAAGTCAAATTCATTGTTTGCCCATTAATGTTAGAGGTTAGTGTCGTCATTGCTGTCTGATGTGTACCTCAGCTTCTCACAAACATGAAGCACCAGAGTTATGGTGCATCACACTCCTGGATTCACATAACCACATGGTCCTCTCTGCTCTCAATTACTGTTAGTGTATTTTAAAGTTTCAAAAATTTAGGACTTGAATTAAAATTTAGAAAAAAAAAAAAAAAAAAAAGAAAACCACACAATCTACTTTATTAAAATCTAAACTAGTTCATTACTGGTCTTTGGAGCACAGTTTGTATGTTGTTTTAGCCAAAGGGGTAAGAATTTAGCTGCAGCACACAGCGAAGCAAAGCAGGGATGGTGGGAGTGAGCAGAACAGGGCTGTGTCTGCTGCCAGCCATGTCTCTGCTGCCTCACGCCACGCAAAGCTCTGCCTCAGCTTCACAGCTTGCAGAATGGGTACAGCCACCCTGTTATCTGTTGTGAGGGTAAATGACAGGGTGAAGAGGAGCCACAACTAGCATCATGAGTAAGAGAACATTTTTTTGGCTTGGGAAGGTGAAAGTGCAGGCCTACTGAATTTTGTATTTCTGTTATTCCTTTGAAAAGGCAGAACAGCACCACGTACATTCAGGCATAACCAGACATTTCATGAAGACCATGCAGTGCTGTTTCAACAGCAAAAGGATACTTGGGCGACACTGAGTTGGATAAATGCTGCTGCTGAAACCCTGCTGTGCTGGTGGCAGGAGGAATGGAGCCCATGGCTGGCCTGGTGTAGGGCTGTGCAGGGGCAGTTCTCCCAGGGATGGGGCATCACCCTCCTGCCTGGCATCCCAGTGCTGCTGGGCACTCACCTGCAGACTGCTGAGATGGTCAGAATGATCTGAATGATCTGAAACACCTCTGCAGGATTTGTAGTTGAGGTTTCTGTGGCTGCCAAATAGATGGGGAAAACAAAATCTGTCCCTGCTCCCAAAATGCAGAATTACTTATACCTCCTAAGTCCAGGTTAAACCAAGTAAATGTCTTCTTAAATTTTAACTGCCACCAAACTTTAGGCTTAACTAATAAAAAACAAAGTAGCTAATGGAGGACACAAAATATAACCTATTCAGCTCTTACCATCTGGAAAAGTCTCTAATTCAGTTTCTCCTTCTTTCCTGTGTAATTTCCACTCTAATGAAATTTGAAAGAAAATCTCAGATATATTGAAAATGGTAAGTTTTACTCTAGCACTGTATTAGGGTGCATTAGGTTATTCATGAAATCTCTTTGAATATCTCTGAAAGACATGACTGAAGCTTCAGTGGCAAATGGTGTGAAAGACAAAGAGGGATTGTCTTGTAACCTGAAGAAGCTCAGATAACTTTGGTGTGGTATCAAAATACAGGAGCAGAGATTTGACTTTGACAGACATCAGAAGTTTGACAGTTGATTAATGGACACCATGACTAAGCCATACATTACATTACAAATAGTTGCAATTTGAGGGGGAAGTGTTTATCTTCCCAGGATTTGAGCACTTTCACTTGATTTGGAAAAACTTTTAAGTGTGCCCTCAGCCTAAGCCCAGAGGCCAAGTTCAGCCCGAAGAATCTGGCCCTGACTCTCCTTAGAGCAAGCTGTCTCCTCACATCCAGTGTTAGCTCTGGTCCTTCTCAGCAGCATAGTATACTACCATAGGCCAAAACGATTCCTCTGACTAGATTGGAGTGACCGAAAGGGTTTGTCTGATGTCTGACTGCCCAACTTCTTGTATGTCCTTATTCGATCTTCCTGCCTCAAGAGGTGATATTAGCAAAATATTACATACTGTGTTATGTGCAAAATCTATTTAGTCATGTAGTTCTGAGTTGGGAGTATGTCCTTAGGAGCAATGGTTGTTTGGGTAACTTGGAAAGTTACCTGGATACTGAGACTGAAATATTGACTCCTGCATTCCGTGGGGCTAGTATAACACGGCAGTGGTACTTCATGCAACAGGACCTAAACAAAAAGATGACATTAAATATTTTTGGCTTTTCCTAAAAGGGGTGGTAAATGTTATGTGTTTGCTGTAGTGTTTTAAGGGACAGTCAGAAAGTGCCTGCCATATTCATATGGTGGGGGAAAAAAAAAAAAAGACGATTCTTGGAATCTTGCTTCTCAGAGCTTGGTTACAACCTCTTTGCTTGAGTCACTGCACCTGAGTGTTTCTAGTCCAAGTACTGTAAAGCAAAAGATTAAAAAGAACTGGCCTCAGCCATGTTCTCCTTCATGCAGCCTTCCTTTAGCAAAGCATGAAGTAGCTGTAGTTTGACCTTTTTGTTCAGTAATCCCTGATTGGAGTCTCCTTCTCTGGAGACATTCAAAACCTGCCTGGACATGTTCCTGTGCAACCTGCTCTAGGTGGACCTGCTTTGGCAGAGGGGGTTGGACTAGATGATCTCCAGAGGTCCCTTCCAACCTCATGTGATTCTCTGATTCCAGCGATCCATGCTATTGGCTCCCTCATCTCCTTCCCTGATCATCACCAGGTTCCCTCCAGGCGATCTTGCACTTGAGCTTTTCAACCTTCCACCTCTGCCTCAATGGAATGCTGTGAATTTAAACATGTTAAGTGCAGGACAGAATATGGAATTAGGACCAGCTGTGTTGGCTTCAGTATCGTGGTCTGGTCTCTCTGTGCAGTTCAGAATGTCAAGGGCCAAATTTGGCTCCAGAAGACGAATGGAGAATTCTTCTTGTGGAGAGAAGGGGAGAGAAAAAACTGGTACTCCCAGAAGAAATAGCTCCTGTGCCACCACTAGGTCTCTGACAAGTTTCGAAAATAAAAACTGGCAACATGGACATGAAATCTATTTGAAATCTTTCACCCATGGCATTCACTATTCTAACCTGTGCTAGAGTTGGCAAATGCAAAATTAGGGAGTGGTTAACAACACAATTTTTCTCTTTTCTATTACTGTACACAAGGCATTATATCAGATTAGACCATGTTACTAAGAAAAAACTCAGTTTTTTAACTGAATTGGTAGGTGAGTTTGTATAGTGTTTCTTGTCTTTCATAGAAATCCCTGCTGTAACCCTAAATGCAAACTCATGTGAAATACTTAGAAACCATGTTACCAGATTGTCAACCTTTATGTCCTGACATTAAAGGCTCTATAACTAGAAATGTTCATTTTGAGAGGATTCTTGTATGTTTCTGAATCAAATATGTGTTTTCTGTGGGGAGCCATCTGTCCTGATTTGGGGACGGGCAAAATGAAATCTGTAAATTAAAAGTGCACTTATTGTGTAGTTATTTTGTGTAATTATTTAGTGGAGTATTAATATAATTAATCAGGTTTATCACAATCATTCTAATTTATCAGCATTGAATACAAATGACTTCAAATCAATTATGTTTGTATTAAGGAGTTCTTCCTCGAGGTTACTACCTCTGCAAACTGTTAATTCTTTCTTTGTTGCTAGCGCTTATAAACCTTCTCTTCTATTCTTCTCAGAAGCAGAGGGAGAAAACGTCATCTACTTTTTACTTCATGGAATAGTCTGAGAGGTTACAAGAACAGATGAAGAAAATGTATTATCCTGAAATGTGAGCCACAGAACAAAAGCCTTCTTATGTTCAAGACCGAAAGACACATAGTGGGTATCTCCAAGGGCTGGGCACAAAAGAGAGAGTCAAGTCCTAAAGCAGGTTACAGACAGGAGATGATGTACCTTCTCACAGGAAGCCATGATTATTTGGTGGACTTGTCTGGGGTAGTGTCATGTCCAGGAGCTCCTCTGTCTCATGGTATTTCATACCTGGAAATTTAGAAGGCTTTGCCTTTGGCTGTGTGGTGGCTCAGTTGCTGCACCTGAATCATAGAATCATAGAATGGTTTGGGTTGGAAGGGACCTTAAAGATCATGTAGTTCCCACCCCCTTGCTGTGACTTGAGCAACTAGACCAGGTTATTCAAAGGCCCATCCAACCTGTCAATGAACACCTCCAGGAATGGGGCCTCCACGACTCCACCTGAACTTCCCAGGTGCTTCACCATAGCTCTGCAGCTGCAGGTAACCACCCTCTTGAGACAGGCTCTGACAACAATGCCCACAAACCATACTGAAGCCAAGAACAGCAAATAGAGTGAAGTGGAAACATTTCATCCATTTTAACCTCAAATTCTATATTCTAGTTCTTACAGTATTAAAGAATTCTTGTTCTGTATCAAAGTGAATTCACCGGTTTTTGTTGA
Source organism: Scolopax mira (assembly GCA_004320125.1). Classification (NCBI taxonomy): domain Eukaryota; kingdom Metazoa; phylum Chordata; class Aves; order Charadriiformes; family Scolopacidae; genus Scolopax; species Scolopax mira. The sequence continues at coordinate 164,350 of BJBW01004909.1, forward strand.
CCTGAAATTTTATTCCACGCACCCTATATTTTGTGCTGGAAAGTTTTGCTCCTGTTTGAAAGCCAGTTAAAATACAATTAAAAAAAAAAAAAAAGGAGTCACATTTTACTGTTATTTATGAGACTCTTGTCTCACACTTTGGTGTGAGGTCTGTGGTTTCTAGTCTAGACCATCCAAGTGTGAAATTTCTGTTTATTTATTTGTCTCCTAGGTGATTAAGGCTACCCTGGATGAATGCATAAATCAAACAGTCATCTGTCATATTTCTTTCTTTTCTTTAAAAAACAAATACTCATATGACTATAATGGACTAAAAAAAAATTGTTCCAATACTGCACCTTTGGATTTTATTGTTACTGTGTTATAATGCCTTAGGGTGTGATAGCCTGGATGGGTAAACATTAATCATTCTTCACCGGACCAGTTTTCTGGAAGCAGAGGTAACAGCAATGGTTAACCATGCATGAGGCTGCAAGAGTGGAGCCAACAGATCCAGGGAATTGGTCTTCTTCCCTACCCAGCACTTGTGAGATACTTCTGGAGGACTACGTCCGCTTCTGGGTCCCTATTATAAGGCAGGCATCAATAAACAAGAGGAAGTTAAGTAGAGGGCACCCAAGAGGATCAGAGCTGTTGTATTTGCCATCTGAGAAGAGGCTTCAGGACTGGGACTTGCTCAGCCTGGAGAAGAGAAGGGGACAGGGACCTTACTACTCCCTACAGTGGCCTAGTGGGAGATGATGATGGAGAAGACATAGTGGAACACATAGTTTCAGGACAGCAAGCAACAGGAAGACATCCGAGCGGGGGAAATTCCATCTGGACACATGATAAAAAAATATTCACCATAAGGGTGGTGAAGGTTTGCAACAGGGCACCAGAGAGCTCAAGGCCAGACTGGATGGGTCTTTGAGAAACCTGCTCTAGTGGGAGGTGTCCCTGCCCTTGGCAGGGGGGCTGGAACTAGGTAATCTTTAAGGTGCCTTCCAACCCAAACCATTCTGTGATTCTACGGGGACATTCTTAGACATTTTCAAAACTGGAGTGGAGCAATATAACCCCACTTCGATACTGAACTTGATTTGAGTGTGGGGGGACACAGCAAATCTCTGTAGTTCTCTTCCAACAGATGCTATTATACCCTTCCAACCTCTGAATGGAATGCTGAACATAATCCACACAACTTCTGCAGTTCTGTTCACTAACAAATAATGTATTTCAGGCACTTTTAGAAGGAATCTAAAAAAAAAAAATTTGGGATAATTTTTATGCTTATGCAAAATCAAATTCCTCTCTCCTTAATTTGCCTTTAATAAAGTGAGTTATTTTGTTCATGGAACATGAATTCCATGTAGTGAGGCACAGTGTTTACTTTCTACATGGAGGTACAACACTGGATATATTATACCTCTGTGACAGCAGATGCTTTTTTTCCCTGGAGAATCACAGATCTGTGCTCATATATAATGGGATACAAAGTTAGTTGAGACAGAAAGATGGCAAACACTGCTTTTATGCATTTAAAATTAAATTCTAATTTTTTCTTTTTCAACCAAAAGAAAAGGAATAGTCCCATATTAATGTGAATAAAATTATTTTCTAATGCATTAAAAAGTTGTTCCATGAGCAGCAAAATTGATTAGATCCTTTGGGTTTTGAAAAGATATGAATGTAAATGAACCATTTCTCTGCATTCAGAGGACTTGTTTTGTTCTATGCAGACTTCCAGTGTCTTTATAGAGGTTTGAATTCTTGCTTCCACCTCTCATTGAATCATCAATGATAGGAGCTTTATCTCATAAGGGTGTGATGAAATCTGCAGGACTATAATGGACTTGAATCTCTGTCAGATCTGGTTGAAATCAGAGGGTTCAAAAGTTATTAGTGAGTGTCACAGAGAGGAAGATGAATATACATATGAAGTCAAAGATAAGTCTGACAATTTAGGCTTCATTACCACAGAAAATGTGGCTAAAAATGTAAAGTATTAAGATTCTTAACTAGGTTTAGTTACATAATTGCTTATACCTAGCTTTGTCTTCTTTGTTCTTCTAACTTTGTCTAGAAGTTAGACTTCTAACTTCTAAAAGTTAGAAGAACTTCTAGACAAACTTTATTCTAACTTTATTCTTCCTAGTTAGCAAAAAGTGCTAAACTTGGGATGAAGGTTCTATTAATGAGCAGACTTTAATGCCCAGCTTTTTGATAAACAATACACTTGTTAAAGAAAATTCAAAGAAAGAAAACATTCAGAAGAAACTAAAATTACTGATTTAAAGCCAAGCTATTAATTTAGCAATTTCTCTTGTTAGAAAATAATTTTTGCCAAATGGAACTGAAATTAAGACAATGGAAAACCAGACTGATGCTCAACAGATTTATTTTTCCTGACACAAGTGTCTGAGGTCTAGAAACTTCTTCAAAAAGAAGCATAAAGATTACTGTCACTTGATCTTGGGACATGTCTTTCTGTGATTTGAATCAAGAAAGAGCCATGATTCTTCTACCTATATTTTTGCTCTCTGCCAAGCACAGTAGCATAGGCATTTCATGGGGTAACATTGTAAAGTCATTTTACATGTTTGTAACCTGAGTGTGTAATTAATCTAATTTAATATAATCTATGTGTAAATTAGCCTTCAATGCAAAACTAGTAATTTTGAACTGCTTTTAGTCAATGGAAAGGCGGGAACATGTAGAACATGACTCAATTAATCTAGGGTCAATGCCTAAGACAAATGGAAAGAAGTTACCTCTGAAGTAGTCCATCCTTCTCTAGTGACAGTAGATGTGAACTAAACGGCCACCTATGATAGAAATCTAAATTTGAGACACTGAAGGTTACCTGACGTGAATCCTTCTTTTACAGGCCTCCCTTTTATCTAATAGAGGTGGGTTTTTTCTCCCTTCCATCTTCTGAACCAAAGAAATCTGCTGTCCGTGTTTTATCCTTTAAATTCATGGCCAGTGCAAAGGAAATGTAATATTGCCTCTAAAAATAGATATATACATACTCAGTACTTCTACGTGTACCCTTCACAGTACCCTCAGACTTGGCTGATAGGTTATTTTAGGTTTTTTAATCAAATCATTTTTCACCAGTCAAGACAGACAATATGAGGCTGTCCTCTCTTAGACAAGGAAAATCTCTGGCTTTTCATTGTCTGGTTACGTGTTTAAGTGCTGTAATTACCACAGGATATGATGATGATACTGATTTTTTTATGTTCTATTTTCTTCTTGTCAGAATAGCACTAATAAAAACAACCCTTTCATAACTGATCATCTTCCCAAGAGAAGAATGAGGGGTCACTCTGTAGAACGATCCAAAGTTTCTGGAGAAAAATGATTTTTTCGTGATCCTGCTCTGAGCTGCAAGTTGGACTAGATGGTCTCTAGAGATGCCTTCCCACCTCAGCTGGTCTGTGACTGTGAAATGACATGAAAACTGAGGAAAGTACCACAGGGAGAGTGGATGACACAGCTCAACCTGTTTGAAAAGAAAGGCTGAAGGATTGCTTCATTACAGTGTGCACCTAGACAACGTGTCGCTTCATGGGAAGTAGACAACAAGCATAAAGGGGCTCTGCTGGGGGAAAAGAATATAAAGACCAGAAGTGGAAACAGGTAATCCAAGCAACAGAGAAAAGTAAAGAAATTCAAGCAAAGAAACAAAGGGAGAATACTTCTCCCAGTGATGGTAGATTAATCAGCAGTTGGTATATCTTTTGCTGAAGCCTGGTTTAGCCAAACATAAAAAACCTTTTTGGTGGTAAATACAAGTTATTCATCCCAAGAGCAAGTACAACCAGGTAAACTAAATAGATCAGGGATTTACAGGAGGCTTGCTTGGATGATCTTATACTTTATTTACACCTAAATATTGAAGGACTACATATGACAGCTGAAGAGAATCAAATGAAATACAGGAAGTAGGTTTTGGTCAGGCTGTTGCAGATTTGTTCAGTTTCATTAAAGCTTCAACAACAAACTTTGTTCCTCCTGGGTGTTCTTAACGATTGCCAAAACTGCCTGTTGACATTATATCACTTTTCATTGAGGGCTGACTTACAAGCAAACTGGAGAGTATTGGAAGTAATGGAAATAAGAATGTTTTGGCATTTACCCATGGGTGGATACTGGAGTATAACTGTGATGTAAAGGACAGTATACACAGTGCCTGGGAATAATGTCTGTGCTTTGCAAGAAGCTTCACTGATGGGATCTTTCTATTTATAATAAAAGTTTTGCCTCATACTTGATAAACTAATAATTAAAAAGAAGGTCAATTACACTGATGCAATAAGATTTAAAATTTTTTAAAATTATCGTAGTGACACAAAGACAATTTGCAGCTTGGAATCACCTCTGGACCTTCTACTCCAGTACAGAAGAAGGAATTTTTGCTCATGAGGATGCTGTACACCATTCCCAAGTGGGTGCCATATAATCTGCCAGAGGAAAAAAAAAGCTTTGTGGAGTGTCTATCTGTCAACATAAATATTAACGTGGTGTTGCTTGGCTTCACCTAAGCACTACTTATTGGCCAGACACTGAAGCTATTATCTGAAATCTTGAGATTGACTGAGACCACGGTGGAACCAATGAATGTCAATGAGGCTGAAGCCTACACTAAACAATGTTGACTCCTTATGTAAACAGTGGTTTGGGGACTGAATAAATCAGACCACATCAGAGACAGACTGTGTCCTTTCCTAGCACAATAAGAATACAAGATAGACATGGTTTGTTTTTTAAGTGGTGCTCCTTCATCTTTCATTCGAATAATGACAGAGAAGAGAGGGAAATAAGAACGTTCCTACCAGACTGTTTTCTTCCCTAGACAGGAGGAGGCTTATGTCAAGAGCAATGTGAGGAAATATCTTCCTTGCACCCCATAGCACAGGAGAAGCATGCATCGTCACTCCAGAGGTCATGGTTGTTTTCCAAACCTGGGGGTGGCAGTGAGACTTTCCCTCCCATACACACAATATTGGACCTTCTACAAATGGGCCAGCTCCCGAATTCCTTCAACACATCCTGCTGCATTCAACACCAAACCACAGAGTTGGAGGCGTTCTCCAGAATGTACTTCAGCCAAACCTGACTGCCTTTTCCATGTAGAGCAATGAAAACACAGAGGGAAGCCTTCCTGCTGTTAGGATACAAGTATCTGCCAGTTGTTAGCTATTTCTGAAGGTGACTGAACGAAGCTCTTCCCTAGAAATAATCGCCTGGCTCAGCCATCATTTCTCATAGCCAAGTGTAGTAGCCAAGAGTCCTTGTTTGCTCAACTAGTCCCAAAAGAGCGGGAGTCATTCCCTTCCTCTTCATACTTTTCCCATCTCTATCAGTTCAGTCTTTTGGAAGGTTAGAGCAGAAAAAACTGCCTCTAGTTCATCTGTCTTTGCATTCATATCTGTATAAGGCTATTTCTGGGATGGGAAAGTGACAATCTAGAACATAAAAACTGATTGAACACAACTTAAAAAAATCTCTTGATTTCTTTCATTCAGTAGTTTTGGGGTTAGTTTTACAGAAGACACTAAATTCTGTGCCTTTTCAGTATAACAGAAGCTTTTAGAGTTAAATTTAATAGACTGAAAAATACCTTTTCCATATAACTTTTCACATACCTTTTCCAACCACACTGTAAGAAACCTCTCTTCAGTTAAAATGAAATCACCTCTGGGCCTAAACCATCTAGCTTTCTTACTTTTGGTAAAGTAATATATTTGAATCCTTAGGGCTTTACTTTCTGCAGAATTATTGCCTATCTTTATGGGAGCAAGAAGAGGTGACTTGAACTAAGCTATAGGAACCTTACAAGCAGATCACAGAATGTGCATTCAGGACACTGAGTGAACAGTGGAACTGTTTTTATGAAGTGTGGAGAATCTAGCAGCTTCCACTTCTGCAAAGTTCAGCAATCACAGAATCGCCAAGGTTGGAAAGGACCTTTCAGATCATTGAATCCAACCATCAACCCAATGCTGACAAAAACCATCAATAACCCAAGTCCCTCAGCACCACATCTGCCCACCTTTTAAATAATCCAGGGATGGGGACTCCATCACTTCCCTGGGCAGTCTGGTCCAAAGTTTCAGTCCTTTCAGTGTAGAATATTTTCCTAATATCCAGTCTAAATCTCCCCTGGTGCAATTCGAGGTTGTTTCTTCTTGTCATGTTGCCTGATCCTTGGGAGAAGAGACCGACCCACCCTGGCTACACCCTCCTTTCAGAGAGTTGGAGAGAGCGAGAAGGTCTTCCCTCAGCCTCCTTTTCTCCAGGCTGAACACCCCCAGCTTCCTTTGCTGCTCCTCACAAGACTTGTTCTCCAAACCCTTCACCAGCTCCATTGTCCTTCTTTGTACCCACTCCAGCACCTCAGTCCCTTTCTTGTTGTGAGGGGCTCAAAACTGGACACAGCACTCAAGGTGGGCCC
>BJBW01004909.1:170834-210980 GCA_004320125.1 Scolopax mira
GTTCTGTGAGGCCTTGGGACAATATGCCCTTCCTGGCTTATTTTACACTGCTGTTTTGTAAACTTTTTTCTATCCTCGTTCTAGCTCAGAAGCCGTGTCCTTTTCACCAAATTAAAAAGAGGAAAAAGGACTCTGCACTGAGGGACCCAGTTTTCCTGGCAGTGTGTAGGTACAGCATGCTCAGTTCTCCACACTTGCCTGCTGTGGCCTCAGCCCTTCTTTGATAATGCTTAACTCTGTGAAGTACAGTGGAAGAAAGAACAATGCTTAATTTATGGTTAATTAATAATGGTTAATTTAATGGTTAATTAATGGTTAATTTGCCACTGTGGAGCATCATAACTCTCATACATCAGTGATCAGTGAACAACAAAGGAAACCAATTCTTGTTGCAAGATGTTTCAAAAAGGCAAAGATTTGCACAGGGCATTATAACACAATATAATATTTAGCTAAATGGAATCATTCTTGCAGGTTGTATAGCAAGAAGATTAAGCCCATGTATAAGCAAGAAGATTAAGCCCATGAAGCAAGGCTGCCCAGTAAGAAACAGAGAATTATTATAAGTTTTAAGACATCATTAGAATTTAGGTTGAATATTAACTAACTCATTTCACAATCTCTGACTATTGTTTAATGTCCCTGATGCCAAGTTATAATACTAATATTATCACAGATAAAATTAAATTTAGTATAAAATTTTATACTGAAGCAGGAAGGAAAACAAAAAACAAACCAAGAAATATAGTTTAAAATATACATATTACTGAGATTATATAGTGGCAACTGTAACAGAAAAACTTGCACAGAATAAAATGTTTTGCTCACCAAAAATAAGCATTTGCAAGAAATTTAAACACTTTTTTAAAGACTTACTGGGTTTAAGTTGAAAAAACACCTACATGGGAAGCCTCCTTCTGTTTTCTTTGTCTTCTAATTCTCCTTGGAATATACGTGTTGACCTAAGATTCTCATTTTAATAGCTCTGAGAGAAGGACAAAGGCAATTGCTAAACAATTTATTAAAATGCTCCTTGTATTTCAGATGAGTTGACACTAAGCTGATTGCATTAAACATCTTCCTCCCACGTGTCTTGTGAAAGCTCAGGTCTTCCACTGTGCCCACAAGAGTCTCTTACTCTTACATATGTTGAATAAAATTTGACCTTCCCTGACAGTACCTTAAAATCAGTGAGCTTTGAAGAGAAAGGTGCTAGTTGGTGTGAATAAAAGAATCTATTGCAGAATATTAAGGAAGAGACAGTAGAAAAATCTTAGTTTATATAACATATATTTATATTTCCTTTACTGAGTCTTTTCAGAGATTAAATGTATTCTGGTGTTTAGCTACAGTAACTGAAATCTGAATAAGACAAACATATTCTTGCTATTCTAAATATAACTTAAGCTAATTGTTTTCAGAGAGGAAAACAAGAGATGGCTATGATGCTACGCAGAGTATGAATAAATAAAAGTAATGAAAAATAGAAAAATTAATTCATGTCCAAGTCCACAGTCGTTACTTTTGTATTGAGATGTTTTCAGCTGTACAATCTTTGAACAGTTTTTGCTCTGCTTTTCCATTCTGTCTTGTGTGACTCTTTTCTGGCATCATGAAAGCCCTGTATGCTTTGAGGCTGAACTTTCTCTCTCATCCATTTTATTTCTTTGCAGCCATGATAATTTCAAAGTTTTCAAGCTTATTTAGGAAAATTTCTGTTGGATCTAAGCTGTTTTTATGAACTTACTTCATCAGCCCTGCATGGTATTGCAAAGTCATACAAGCCTATCAATTCAAGCAGTTTCAGATTAGTTCAAAAACCAGCAAGAAAAATCAATTATACCAAATCTTTGCTTCTTTTCACTATTTCTTCATTATTCCTTCAGTAATGGGAATGAAATTATTCATCTTTATGTTTCTGTGCAAAAAGCTTATAAACCTTAGCAGAAGAGCATCCATTTTTATTATACAGTGGTTAGACTTGCCTACAAGTTACATCATTACCTACAAGAAGAGATTCCTTCATTCTGTCTCTTAGAAAATCAAAATGACTCAGTCTCTTCTGCTTCCAAATCAATTTTTCATGAGCTAACTAAAATTGCCGGTTTTTCAGAAGTGGTGAGCTCTCTCAAACTCCAGTGTGGGAGAGCTACAGGTGGTTGACGGCACCGAAAGCTCAAATCACATCTGTTAGAGAGACTAAATATGGATTTTGAAACCTCACTGTAAGCAGGAAAGCTCTGACATTTCAAACTAATAATACTGGGCGGACTTTTTTATGCATTATTGATTTTTCTGGAAGTAGAGTCTTACCCTTTGGAAGGGTTTGGATTCCTTTCTGGGAATTAAATGTGTTATATAAGCACAATTAATTAGACTACATATTGCCACTTAATTCTCCAGGGTTTTTTTTCACCCAGTAGCAGTGAGATGGACTGTTACAGAACTGACCAAAGATGTATTATTGAACTCTCTGAGCCTTTAAAAAAGAGGCTGCATACGAACTGCCTGCTGGGACAGTCCCTAGCCCCTGCTAACTACCAAACTTTCCCAGAGAGTATTCTAGAGAGTGACAAAGTTATCTGACATGGCCTGAGCTGTGTTGAGATAATTTTATAGTGAGAATTTACAGTGCAGAAAACTCATTTCCACTGCTTGGGAGTCATCCTTGGAACTGTTTACCTTACAAGTATAGACACAGCTGCAATGCCCAGACATGCCATCAGTGACTTTATTGACAGAATTTCTACCATAATTCCATGTAAGCCTCTTAAAGAGGCTGTTCACCTACATGGTGGGACTCCGACTCCACACCACAGGGTGATTTACTTCTGAGGAACTGAAATACAGGGGAAATAAAGCACAGATTCTTCCCCACCACTACTTTTAACTAAGGAGGCCATTTTCAGAGACTGCCTCTGTACTAGATATGGCTATAGAACAAGCCAGTATGCATACTGGGAGAATTTATACAGGCAGAGATAGAGGTGTTTATGAAGAGACACTGCAGTCCGCCAAGGCCATGGCCGTGCTGCACCCTGAGCTTCTATGTTGATGGGAAGCAGCATAATACGTGGGCCACTACGACTACCTCACTGCTGCTGGGAGGCTGCACCTGGGCTGATATAACCTGTAAAAAGTTACGTGCTAAGTCAGCATCAAGCCTGGAACTAATGAAAGCCATCTTTTCTGCCCTAGGCAAAAGATAACTTTGGTCATGCAGGGTTGATGCACAAAGGATGATGAAATTTAAAAGCTTAAAATTTTGTTCACGGAGTCTATAGCTGACACTTACTCTGAAATTACCTTTGGGGAAAATTCAAAGGTGAGAAAGAGGGAGAAAAGAGAAGGCGAGAATTTAGACCCATACCTGGCCATGAAGAGGTACACCAGAGTCTCCAATGCAAGCATTTTCTTCTGGAGATCCTCTCCAGGTGATGCCAATGGTGGTGATAATTTTGCATCATGTATTTCCATAGTAGCCATATAGTTTCACCTTGACCAGCTTAAACGCCCTTCTTGATACTCCTACTTTAAACACTGTTTGCTCTGAACAGAGCATGAGTGTTTCACACTGAACTAGGATTTATACTATTGGGTGATTCTAACTGGAGATTTATATCACTACTATCTACTATATTATTGACTAACCTTTATTTTTCCTCTGGTGTAAACTAAAAGCTATAAAAGAAGGGATGTGAAAGGGCAGGGGGAAGGAAGGCATTGCTCTTACTCCAGTGGCAACTGATTCCCATGAGAAATCAGTCATAAGAATAATCAGGGTTTTCAGGTGTGATGCCATGAGAATAACAGCATGAGAACAACAGTGTGAGAACAGGGGAAAACCACTGTGGCAGCAGCTTTGGTGAAAGGAAACAGACCTGCAAGTGGAAAGCAGGCTACAGAACTGCAAAGGATAGGACCTGCACTGTCCTGGAGAAGGTACTTTACAACAGCTTCATGTCTGCTATTCTCTCTCCAGGAAGGCCTCCAGTTGTCTTCTTACCTTCTCCAACAACCATGCAAGAAGCAGGTAAGAGCTATGAAAGTTCTTCTGAATTTCTCTCCTAACCATAGGCACAATAATTTTATGTGCTGGGGATATGTACTGTCAAGGAATAAATGTCTTCTATTTTATTAAGAAATTTTCTTAGATTGCTGTATTACATTTCATACATCTGTCTTCAACATTTTATGCATTTATCTTCTTCTAAATTTATTAGATGTTATGCATTTCTTGTGTACCCAATTACACAAAATCACTGAGTCCTTATTGGTAAGAGGAGGTTTTCAATGGCAGGCTTATTCTCTGGCCGATTGTTCCACGTTTAAAAGTCTGTTCCTGGTAAGTCTGAAATTTCCTCCACATTCACTTTTTTTACACCATCTGAGGATATAGCGCTCTGGCTACAAGCACTAACTAACTGCAGTTCCAAGCCATAAAATTCATTACAATATTAACTTGGCATGTGTTTCATACAGTAACAATTTTCCAGGACAGTAAACTTTTCCAGAATAGTAAACTCACAATATTTCCCTGGTTGCAGTTATAGATTTCAGTCTGCTGCCAGATGCTGCAGATTTTCCTGAGTCTGGCAAAGTTCCACATGATTTAACAAAATTGTTGTTGGTATGTATCATTTCTTTACTTAGAATCTAGTTTGAGATGTTTATTATTATAGGTCAAAGATGCCAAGTCTGGTGGAAAGTTGCAAATAGAGCCTTGAGGGTGCCCCTTTGTTGTGTTTTGCAAGTGAGACTCCAGTTTGGACTGTGACCCCTGCATGGGGCTCAGTTTAAGCCTAGAGGCAAGAGGATGAGAGGAGGGAAAAGCAGCAGAGAGGTGGCACCAGTCTCTCAGACAAGCACTGATTCCCCAAGTATGTAATCATATCTGAGTTTGGTTGCATTCAGCCTGAAAAGTGGGGTTTTTGGTGTTTATGAGGAACTATTGTGGTAGACCTGTGCTGGCGTCGGGGCTGATAAATAATGCTGGATACATCAAATGCTGAGAAGTTGATAGTACTTGAAAGAAGCCTGTGATTCATCCAAACCAAGCTGGACTTGGTCATAACTACAAATACACTAGGTAGTCCCAAAAGCAGGATTGTACTTGCCAGGCACCTGGTCCAGATGGCAGTGGGTGTGCAAGTAGAAAGGGGAGAGGAAGGGGATAATTGTGTATTTACGTGCATGCCCATCCACACCGAAATTGTGACCATGTAGCAAATATATAACCCGATGTATTAGAACATGAATTGTGCAGAAAGAAAGCGGGGGTTGGTAAATTCACTTGAGAGTCTTGTGCCCCACTAGCTGTTATTGAACAGTGTTCTACAGCTTTGCTGATTACCAGCCTGCCTGATCCAGGGAAACATGAGTGATCATTTTGGTGCCAAACTAAATTCTTAGTAAAACAGAGCAATGACAATTTCTGGAGAAGCTAAACTCTGAAGAAGAGATATTAAATCACCATGGGTCACACAACCTCCTCCTGTAGTTAGTTATTATTCTGACTGTCATCTAATGGGGAAAATATAATCAGAAGAGTATAGGATAAAATTTATTGTTCTAACTTCTGGGAATCTTCAGTAGTGCAAAAAGTTAATCTTCTGTATTTATTTCTCTCTCCTTAAAATCTGAGTGAATTTCTATATGTCACATGTAGTGATTCTTGTGGTGTTCTACATCTTGTGGTGTAAAGTCAGGGAGGGCACAGACATGGGACCTGTTCCATGGCTGTGTAAAGGATGTATAAAAAGAGACGACATCTACAAGCAGCATTGTCCTGGTTCTAGGTAGGAATGTATGGAAAGTATGATGATGAACTTCACAGAGCAAGTGAATCAGCAAAGAACTCCAGCACAAGTTAGTTTTCAATTCTTCAGCGTCTAAATATTTCATGTTGAATGCAAAACAATGCTGACTTTAGGGGCAGTTAGGGGGCAGAGTTTGTTTGCTTTTCAAACAGGTCTTCTGTAATGCTATTTTGACATTTTGTTTGATTATTTGTTGAGAACGGGTATTTTAATGATTCCTTCTCTCATCCTTGCCCAGGATTACAAGAAGTAACAGCTTTTTGCCATTTTCCTGCTTCCAGTCCACCTGAGACACTCTCAGGCTCTAACTATGTTAAGATCATTCTTGATTAGGTTCCTACAGGCATGTGTATTGAGGCATGTTTTATCTCATCTTGAGCTAAGGTCCTGCATCTCACTTTTAAGAATATTTATTATTAATGTCATGGCTGCTTATAATCTCTTCTGTTATGAAGACAGTAAAGCCAGGTAGCATTTAACTGTGAGAAGTTTATTTCAAGCAGTACCAACAATTCAAAGGTTTTATTTATTACCAAAAAAAAGAACTTAGAACACAGGAGAATAGATCAACCAAGCTCACCTGTTGGATGCTTTGTATTTTTTATCTGATACCCAGGCTATTGTAGATTCTTGCAGAAAGTATTCAGTCTCAAAATCCATTTGTGAATGTTTGAAAAACAGATTTTGACCTTTTACATTTCACATTGTATCACTTTGCAAATCACGTTAAGGACAGTGTATGAACAAATTTTGAATGCAGTACTATGAAAAGTGGTTGCTTAGGGAACAAAATTTGGTAACAGACAACTCTCAGTCTAGCAGATTATGCTGCTCTGAGGTCTTGAAACTGAATTTCAATTTTGACTCTTGAGAAATTGCATTAAAAATTAATGATAAGGCTATGGTAACCACCAGAACAGCTAAAAATGGATGAGCGTCTTTTCACTGCTCAGGGTTTTTTTCAGGGACTTTGAAGGCTTTTTCCAAAAAGAAATCATGATCTGATTTGAGTTGGAATTGACTCTAGGAAGTCTGAGAAGAGACATCAAAGAAAGGAAAGGGTACAACCAGGAACTGGCCAAGCTCAAGTGAAGGCAGTCAATGTGTGCAGATTTATAACACCAAGGGATCTGACCTGCTGCTCTTCAGACTCAGACTTACATTCAATTTACTATCGCTATGTATCACCTAAACTGCAGTAATGGTTTACAAATGAGTGCTTTACATGGGAAAATGCAGGGTAACTCACTGCGGTCCAATTTCATGCAGATTAGATTAAATGGTAATTACAACAACACTGAAAGCATCTATGGATAGCCGCTGTGGTTTAGCTTGTTACGTTAATCTAACTTCTTAACTACAGCAGCTGGAATTAAACAGAGCCCTTCGTTCAAACAATTTGGGACACAAGATGAGTCCTACTCTGGGTCAGATTCTCCAATTTGACAAAGCTGTAGCAATCAGATGGTCAGAAAAAAATAAAACCACACAAAGACATATTTATGGACCTGCAGTTGATTTTGGTCCCCGGTACAGCTTAGAGAAGTTTACCTCATCCTCCACAGCTCCAAGGCACTATTTGGTAGCTGGGCAGCACAAAAGCATGTTGTAATGCACATACGCCCCTGTCTGCTCCTGAAATACTGGACCCATGAGCTTGGAAAGGAGGACATCTCCTGCTGTGATACCTCTACACCATTTTGGCATTCCCTCTGAACAGAACCCCAGTTCTGACTGCTGCATATCAAGTAGCATCTATATTTACTGTGCAGGAAATATCTTCATAAACAGTGAACATCCACTCCGGTTACAATATTCTAATTCTTAAATTGTTCTGGCTCCTATACCCTGAGGCTAAGGAAGGGTATTTTCTGCTTTCTCTCAGAAGTGGCTCCCTCAAGAGAGAGGTGGATGTTTTCTGCTCAGTATTTTAATTGGAGGGCCAAGCCTGTCTTCAGAAGGACAAGTCACTGATGCCCTTGGGGCAGCCCTGATGAGTATAATGCATTTTCTCATAACTGGAGGCTAAGTATGCATTTTCATATATATCATCTGTTAGTATAATTAATAGATGCCTATATTTATATATCAGAGCTGAGTGATGATGATAAAAAAATCGCTTAGTGTTCAACATGTCAACATTTTAAATAAGACTGGGATACCTTGAGCCCCAAATGGCTGTAATAAATATTCCTAACTTTTCCCTAGTTCCCCTTCTAGCTGTCACACTCTCCTTTGTTCTGATTAATAGAATCAACCTTCTAAAGTTAAAGATAAGAAATAATTTAAAATGTCACAGAAGGGTACCTGTAGAGAATGCATATTCTGCTCAATACACAGGAAGAAAGTGAGGTAAGAGACTTCAGAGTGGCTTTCAACAGGGGAATTAAGAGTGCAAACAGAAAACTTTGTGAAATACATTCCCCCTCTAATCTCTGCTCCTGCTCTCTGATGGATATGCACTTGTAATTTGCTCACCAAATTTATGTTTGTTTTCTTTTACACTCATTCTGCACAGAAAACAGATTTCATAGATATTAGGCTGGCAAACTCCATACTCCAGAAATATTTCACACTGTCTTGTTTCCCATCTTGCCTTAGTTTTTCTGGCATCTTTGACTGGGCTGCCAATATGCTGCAAAAGAAGAATTATTATATTTATATAAAAGAAATGCTGTACTCTTTCACTTTATCACAAGAAGGAAGTGGATTTTTCACAGAAGACCAAATTCTTTTAGCAGATCTTCAGGTGTCATACAGCTCTCTAAAACTAGTGACCACACCTGGCAGTAGTTGCTCTTTTCATCTTGGACAAGAATTCCATAAGCTCATCTGTACAGACTAGCAATAGGCTTGGTAGAGCCATGAATCTGTGTGTTGTCTCCCAAGTTCACATCATGTCCTCATGTTGCCCTTTGCATCTATGCCATGGGGTTTGCAGGAAAATCCCTCTCACGGCTGTTGTATCTGTGGTCTATAACACCCATGAAATATGTTGCCACTATTTATAGTGCATAATCTAGAACATATTAATTGGCCTAAATGCTGTGTAAGTCTCTGTGTCCCCTAAATGAAGAAAGTATGACTTCTTGGAATGCTTCTGGGGAGTTATAGAGTGGATCAAAAAAAAGACATCAGTATGAAGCCACCTGCATTCCACCAATAGGAGGATGTCAGGATATTAGTTGTGCAGAACATAGACCTTATTAACATCCCCAATCA
This sequence comes from Scolopax mira, assembly GCA_004320125.1. NCBI lineage: Eukaryota > Metazoa > Chordata > Aves > Charadriiformes > Scolopacidae > Scolopax > Scolopax mira. The sequence goes on from BJBW01004909.1 coordinate 179,876, forward strand.
TTTCTGGCAACAGATAGCATGAGGGTCTTAATCTAAAAAGCGAGCCCTGATCCCTGCTGCAAAGCTCAGTTACCCAGGGCCTGACAGTGGCACTGATAAAAAGCACCAAGAAAAACTCTCACCAAAGTTGCATAGATCATTTATAAAAATGCACATGGGCACTGATGCCTGAAAAATAGGTCCCCTTACTCATGTTTTCAAGTGCCTCTGAGAGCAAGGCACTCAGCCACCACTTTGGAGAGTGAAAGCAGTCTGCAGCTTCTTAAAATGGTATCCTTGTAACAGCACTCATTATGAATGTACTGTGTTTTATTCTGCCATTTGAAGTGATCCCTGTGGATCTCAGAACAAAGCAATGTGTGACCTTCATGGTGGAGTGAGACCAGCCACAAATACTTTGCAGAGTGTAAGAGGTACGACAGTGCTGAGTGATTTGATACTTGTAAAGAATTGGTCCTAAATCTTTGGGAAAAGCAGAAAGAATAATCTGTTTGTTTCAACCAGTTTTTCTCCTTTGGGAATATTCTAGAGCAAATTATGAAGTCTTGGAATGGATTTGTTCTTGGAACACATGATTTTCTGAAGATTGATCCCACTGCTGCAAATGAAGATTAAGACTGTGTGAACATGTTACCAGAAGACAAATCTTGTGGAATTATTCCTTTTTTCTTTGGCTGTGTTCAATTCCAAGCAGCAGAGATACCACACTTTGTTATTAATGATCCACAAGTGAAATGTAGTAAATGACCATGTGTGACCCTTGTCCTAATCCAACTCATATCAACAGCCTTTAAAAGGAATTCCCATAATTATGGGAAATGAGGAATTTGTGGGACAAATATGTAGCCTGTTTGGAAAAGGACTGTGTGGTGCCACTCGTCCTAACCTTTATCATACCCGTGTATGTGTGCTCTTGTCTCCAGTTTCTGCAAAGCCTTTCTTTGCTGTGTTCATCCAGCCATACCTCATAGATCTACCTCTATCAGCAATGGATTGTCTTCAACAGACAATTGAACAGAAAGCATGGTCTGAAGCAATGGTTTTAGCTCGCATTTCAGTAAGTTGGGAAAAAGTGAATGGCTAATTAGCTAGGTTGATGATTTGTATTATGAAGAGATAAGAATTTTTTTTTTAAGACCTAAGTGACCTAAATCTCCAACTCCTTTCCTTTAAGGTACCACACACTAGTCTGGCGGGATTGAGGTAACACTGCTCACAATCACATATACCAGTTACATGCATTGTTTAATTGGCTTGAGACAATTCACTAATTTTAAGAATGGTCTGAAAAAGTAACGCTGATATTTGCAGTGTCTATCATCTTACCTTTTTGTAACAAGAATCCCTTAAAAAAACCCCAATGAACTCCTCTAGTCCCTGTTCAAAGTGTTTCCACTGATTTCAATATAACCTTATCTTCACCGGGACAGATTGACTTTAAATTAAATCCATCATCTTTGCCATCTAAACCCAAATAATTATGATTGTTTTTCCAAGCAAGCATGATAATCTTTTACAAAATTGAAATAGAATTTTGAAATCCACCTTGAAATAAACTCACAGGAGTTTTCTGTATCACAATAAGTATTAAATTACTTGATGTTTTAATATGATTTTATAGGTGGATAGTAATTTACAGGTCTTATCTTACAAGTTGCTAAATATCCTCAATACCAGTTAAAAGTAGTTGTAATGGATGGAAAACTTGGTCAACACTAAAAGGGATGGAGCCCTTGTTTGTTGATATTTTCAAGTCACTCTGTCTTCAAGCTTGTATCATGACCAAGAATTGCCCTTGAAAAGACACACCTGAATTATCTCTTGTGCTATCTCTTTCTTTTCCCCAGCAATCTTATTTAGCCATGACTTGTTTTTTGAAGCCATATCCCTCAAGTATTGCTAAAGGACAAACTGTCTGAAGAACCACATAAATAATAAATCCTATGTTTAAATGTCAACCCTAAACAAATGTCTTAAAAGAAATACCATTTAATTTGTTTTTACATTATAAGGAGTAATAGAATTTTGTAGAAAAACAACCTATTATGACATTTGTTTATACTTCATATTAATGTCAAGCAAGCAGAGCTCCAGGAGTGATGCTGAACTTTCTGTTCTCCCAGTTGGTTACAGTTGGGTATTTGAAACATCTGCTGCTTCTCATGAAAACCAGTGGCCTCTGTGAGTCTTAAAAGCTTGCCCCCACCAATTCTGATGTTAAATGAGTTATTGGATTTTAGACTTCAGAATCACAATTACCATCTGTATTTCAATTTTCTGACATAACTCTCTTCATTTCTCCTGTTTCTTGAGACTCTTGCTTCACACTGCATTCTTCTGTGTTATACTATCCACTGATTTATAGATGTTTCTCTTCAGAGTAAAAACCCAATTTGCCTTTTTTATGGACAAAATGTTTATACCCTGGTGTTAGATTTGAAAACCCTCTCATCCATACTGATCTAATAATTATTTCTGGCTTGTGGAAACTAAGGATGCTTGCAGTAAATTCTATTCTGACAGGGACATCCCCTAGAGGGTCCATAAACTTTCACTGGCTACATTTCCTTCCTATTTAAAGTAAGTCAAAATAATAGGCAATAAAACCAAGAAAGAGGAACGAGTATACCCCATCAGAGGGCATTTCTTGATGAAACACAAAGTCAGGGATTGGAGCTCTGTCTTTCAATGGAATAATCCTGGTCAAACATTTTATGTGACAGACATTTTTCTGCTGTACAGCCAGCTTGCACATTTTCATTTTAACCCCCAAAATGGAGTTTGGGTTCCTTCTCCCTTTATTTCATGACCAGTATAGCCCTCGCATCACTGCTTCTCTTGCAGCCCCGAAGGGCTGTCACAGATTCTTACTTCGGGTTGTTGGTATCCTCAGACACCCCCCCCCCGAAACTCTTGTGTGTGCATTTCTGGGCTTTTGATATCCCACCCACATCCTGGATGCTTATAGAGCATCTTTCCCACATTTCCCACATCCCTTTCTGTTAGTCTTATTTCTTTTTCTACCTCAACAACATTATTATTTTTTTCTTTTCCCACAAAATCTTCTTAGGAATAACTTATGAGTCCACTCACACCTTTCTTTCCTGCTTGTCTTCTGCCCAGGAGGCTCATTCCTACCCAACCAGTATCCCTACTTCATCTTCTGGCCCAACCTTTTTCACATTGATTTCACTCTTGTTGGAGCTGACCCACTGATAGAAACCAGGTGCATTCTGGGGCTTCCTGCTTATTTAATGTAGGAAATCATGAATGCCATTTCCTGCCAGATGAGTAGCACCCAGGTGGAAGAAGAATTGGTTGGAGAATAGTAGTGAGCATCTGGTTTGCTTTGGAGTATAATACAGTGCAGTTTTCATCTCTCTAGTGGTTTCCTCAGGGATTTGAAAGTCTCTGCACACTCTCATCCCCTGGGTAGTTGATTGCTGTGGAATGGGTTATTTTGCTTCTTGAGTAACTTCACTGAATATGGCAGCAGAGCATCAGAGTTACTGTGCTGGCAGGTTGTGCTCCCATGAGGTGTCAAAATGCTTAGAGAAGCTTTCCAGGACAAAAGCAGTCATGAGCTGGCACAGAGGAGAACCTTCAGGGAATCAAATCTCTCTGAATAGGGCAGAAATACAGACCTTAGTGGAGTTACTTTTTCACTTATGCAAGAGGAAGGAAGCTGGGCCCCTTTTCTTCCTGTTTTGGAGCTAATTAACAGGCTTCAGTACCCTAGTGTGGCTTTTTCAAATGCCCTATATGCTTCCTGGTGACTGAGACCATCCTTGGAGATATGAAGCTAACAGAGGCAGATCTCTGTGCCACATAGCTTTCCTGGCTTCACTAGAAGTACATTCGCCAAATGCATTAAGTCACTCAGAGAGGCAAACTTGTTACCATGAGCTCACTGCAAATTGCCTTTCCTATCTCAAAGTGGTTATAAAATTTGAGGGCTAGATTAGGAAGTGTGAGAGTGCTTTTGTTCTTCTAACTCCTTTAGAGAATAACAGAATGGAAAAGGGTAATGAAGTATTCATTTAATTTGCTGTTTGGTCCCCCCTGATAGTTATTTGATGAGCCTGTGTGTATACAGAATCACAGAATGATATGGGGTTGGAAGGGACCTCTGGAGATCATCTAGTCCAACTCCCCTGCCAGAGCAGGTCCACCCTCAAAGGGAAGACGTTCCTCCTCATGTTTAGATGGAACTTCCTATGTACAAGTTTGTGCCCATTTCCTCTTGTCCTGTCACTGGGGTGTCATATGTGTAGGATGGAGGGGGTCAGAGTCTTTAACCTGGTCTGTTGCTGGAGAACTTAAAGTGGGTCTGTACCCGTGTCTAGGATGCAGGAGAATGTGAAAGGCCAGAGTCATCCACTTGTTTTCTGTCATATGTAAAATTATTTTGGTTTTGGTGGGGTTTTGTTTAGTATTTTAACATGGATTCTTATCTCCATGACTCACTTGCTCTACTTAGATTAACAAAGTAAGGAAAAAGAAATATGTGCCATTTTGTTCACAATTATGGAAGGACTCTAGTCAGTGCAAAACACCTCAATCATCCCCATTAAAGTGGGGAAAAAGAGAGGTTGAAAAGCTATCCTCATGATAAAGATGTCTGTTACTAAGCAGAAATACACGTATTTTTCCTGGTTCGGGTAGCTGAAAATCATTGCTTTTGCTGACAATATAATGCTTACCACCTTAATTAGCTAACCTATGAAGAATTCAGTATGTAGGGAAATTCTTACAGGGTTTGGACTTGACTGTGAGCTGCCAGAGCCTTTTCTCTCTGACTTTTGCTCCTGTCAAGGGAATTAGTTTTAGGAGATGAGCTGACTCCTTTGCCCCAGGGACATGGAAAGCTTTTCGTACTGCTGCACTGGGCAGCAAGTTGATTAAGCAAACTAGCAATGGGGTGATGGGTTTTCACAGGCATCTGAAGTCTTTTCCAGAGCTGAGAATAGGAAAGGTGTTTGACCTGACTGAGAGGTGAGAATTTTCATTTGAGGATAGGACTACTCAGTTTCTTCCTTCTCTTGAAAAGGTTTTAATGTGCAGCTCTGAGGTCAATGTTTTACGACAGCACTAACCAAGCACTGCATTGGGAACATTTGGTAGCTCTCTGTCCTTTCGGTCTCTGTAAAGGCTTTCTCCCAGGCCCCCATGGCAATGGGGTGTCTTCTGCAGACATATACAAATATCTTGTTGTGATTGTATACACAGTTCCATAAATTGCCCTGCTCATCTGTGGCAGAGACAAAGCCACTCTCTGCACTATTTTCTTTATCAGTGGGAGGGCAGATATGGGTTGTTCAAACCTCAACTGGAAAACGTAATAGAATTTGGCAATTAAATGAAAACCCATTTTCGACGATGGATGTACTTGATGACTGATTAGGGCCTCCCCCTACCTCCAGCATCTAGCGTTTATCATAGGCAACAAAATGTAGTTACGTCTCTTATCTAGGTTGAAACCCCAGAAAGTTATATGCGCTCAGCAATCTTACAAATGACATTACTGAACTTCAAGCGACTAAATGCAGCATTTGAGTCAGAAGGCGAATCTCCCTAGACTCCTGATATGTTCAGTGGAGAGAGAAAAGATCCTCCAATGGGCAATTTGAGCATGTAAACCATGTTCCTTCTGCAAATTGTCCTCAGGAGGAATTTCTTCCCTTCTGTTATTTAATGGAGTCCTGGGGCTGTCTGTCACCCCAGCAGACAGCTTTCTGGGCTGCTTGAAGACAGGCTGGAAATGAGCCTTTTGTATGGGCTGGGGTGGCATCAAACTGTTTTGATGATGTGTTTTGAGGAGTGCAGTGCAGCTTTACTTTTCTCAGGAAATGAGTCAGATGAGGAACTCAGAATTTCAGTACACCGAAGAAATGTTTTGGACTTTGAGGCAAACATATTCTCTGATGAAATCCCACCACAAACTGGGATTACTGATTTCTGGGTCAGTTGCAGAAACTTATTTGTAGTGCAAGTGTGGATGCAGGTCAAACAGTGCAGGAACAAGAACTTGCTGTTCAGGAAAGGTAAAACAGAGGCATGTGTCCATAACAGATTGCCCTTACTTCTTTCCTCTCAACAATGTATATCTTCCTTTAAGTATCTTGGCCAGCAGGAGCCTTTTGGAGGGGTGATGGTGTCATCCATTAGGGAGCTACTGAGCTTGAACAGGTTTCTGAAGGTGTGGAAGAAGCCTGGGAAGAGGATCACAGGGTGCAGCTCATGCAGACGTTGCAAGATCACAAAGATGGTGGGTAAGCACCCAGGACACAAAAGCAATCACAGAAAATTTCTTTGTACCAAAGAGGATTGTGCAGATTTTGCTGCCAGACAGAGTCACTTGACTGGCTTCAAACAAGGGTGGGAGGAGACCATCCACCTGTGAGGGCACAGACAGTGGGGAGGGAGTAGCATATATAGTTTGTCTGCTATTCTTTTCCCAAGATATTTTGATTTTTTTTTTTTTCCAATTTGAAAATGTATTTTTCTTATGGTTTTTATTTTTAAAAATATAAAATAAATGGGCATTCTGGAGTTGCATGCTAAAGAAAAAGTCTCGGTTTATGTCTCTTCTCACAATAGATTTTGACTTGCTCACTTGAGCACATCTAATATTGAGAAAATACATTTCTCTCAAGAAGAACTTCTCTCATAAGTACATAAGTAAAAACATCTCTTAATGAGTTCAGATTAGTTAAAGACCAATCTTGGCACAAAAACAAATGGGCACAATCTAATTTTCTATGAATTTGGTTTTTGGCTTAGTTAGTAAATGGTTTAAGGTTTTACAACTTTCTTGTGGTAAAGGGAATAAGAATAAGATACTCTGTTAAAGACAGACTTCGGTTACTTCATGAAAGATATATGATTATATGTGAAATATTATATGATGCAGCTGCCTGGGACATGAAAGAACAGGGACAGATGATCCTGGAAATCCACTTTAATATTCTGCTGAACATTTACAAAGATGTGTTGTGTGCTGTAGTTACAAGAGACTACACTCAGCTGCTCTTCTCTTCTGAAGACAGAAGAATATGGTAATGGAGCAACTTGGAACTCCGAATCCTACTTCTTGGGTAAGGATCCTACCACTAAGGTATTGAAAAGGAGGTGAAAATGGTTTGAGGCTTTAAATCCCTATTTTTCAGAGTTTCCTAGACTCAGTTTTGAAGATGTTTGTCTATCCGATGGGCTGGTGTTTCTTTTATGCTTCCTCTAGAGTGTAAGGGCATCCCAGTGATGGTGGGTGGGATGTTGGAGCATCTCCTTTCTTGAGCTGGATGCCTGACGTCAGCACTTGATTTATAAGTATTACGTTGTGGAATATCATATCACCTGCTGGTCCTTATTTCACATCTACCTTTTATAGAAGTCCATCCACTGTGCCATTTGGTAATTAAAATGCTGCTCTGTGTGAATAAGAAACCTACCTGGATAGGTAGGTTCATATTTCAATAACATGAAATCGAATTCTGGCCTTTGAATTACAGTTCACTTAGACAGGAGATTTGTATGTGTGATTATGTAAAAATGTTGTTAGAAACTTGGTGAATGTCTGAGACTGAACTCCACATTTAATGAACAAGTTACTATTTCCTAGGATAAATGCCTGGAATGGACCATTGTCCCTATGGCAGGGAGGAGTTTTTTGTACTAATTTTTCAATATTGAATGTCTAATCTCAGCTGATATAAAGCAATGCTGAGCAACTGGCTTCATAAGAGGCTAATTCATATCCATTGAGACGATGTCCCTTAGCAACTTCTCTTAGATTAACTTCCAAACCACTTACAGGATTTTTCTTGTAACCACATTCTCCTCTAAATAATGGATTCTGTGACAAAGACTGATTGTCCTGGCAGAGTTATGTTCATTGATTGTTAGGAAATAGCTTCCCCACTCAGTTACTGCTTAAACAACAAAATAGTAGCTGTATTTACAGCACTTTACAGCAGTGCTTTGTAAATGGTTTACATACATCTTAATGTCTACATATGTCTATATATCTACTCCAACCTCTCTGACAAATTTACTATTGGGTTGATAACTATGTGGGGAAGGCTGGTTTGAGCAGACAGGATGATAACCATTTTTTAAAATATTGCTTATTCTACCTGTGTTTTTTTTTCTCCTGTTGTGCTAGTTAATAACAAAATTTGTGTTATTTAATGAGCATATTAATTATTTATTTAACAAACATATTGAATGAGCACTAGAAAGAAGACAGAACTCTGTATTAGTATGGACTGTAAGTTCAGCAAAGCCAAAGATGACATAGTAAAATGCAATACAAAATATAAAATACAAAATAGGCTGCTTTTTCTTATTTCTCTGTGTTTTAATATTTCTTTCAGTAAGCTTCTGCTTTAAGATAACTGCAATATTAATCTAGCAGATTATTTCAGGTAAATTTTTTAAGATGGCATCTGTAATATTTAGTAGGTTGAACACCAACATCAGAGTATGATTTGCTGTAACATTTTTTATGCTGACCTGAGGCAATGTGACATTCATATGAAAGCTGTATGTGCTCTGTCTTTGGGAAGGCTGCCCCCAGGCTCTTGTGAAAAAAAAAATTAAAATTTAAGAACTTCTTTTGAATAGATCCTCAGAAGACAGAGGGTGGGAGAGCCAACAGGGACTCTTGTGGAACACCTTCCTGGTGGAACACCTTCCTGGTGGAACACCTTCCTCGTGGAACAGAACCATTTTTCTTTTCAGTAACTTTACTTTTCAGCTAAGTCTCTTCTAACTGACTGCACTCCCTGAACTTAACAGCATATTCTTCAGACAGTGCTTGCTTCTAGAGTAGTAACACCTGATGATTATAGTTAATAACAAGGAATGGTATGCCCAGAAGCTCCTAGTTATACTTATTGCTATAACAACCCAGGCCAGCTAAACTTTGTTATATGCTCCATTGGAAGGTTGGAAGCAGAAAAGCGTAAAGAAGTCCCACCTGCAGGGAGAAGTGGACAGGACAGGTGACCCAAAACTGACAAACAGGGTATTCCATCTCATCTGTATCAAGTTCAGTATAAAAGCTGAGGGATCAAAGGGTCATCGTCTTTATTCAATGGCTGGTATCCAAGGACGACTCTGCCTTTCATCTGACTTTGATCCTGTTCCATGTGTTCCTGAATCCAGATCCAGAATCCAGATATTAATAGTAATAATAAACAATAACAGCACCAGATAATGATTATTTTTAAATGGAGCCTTGATTAAAAATCAGTGCTGGACAGGGGAGGGTAATTATTGACAAGGAAAGCAGTCCTGCTCGGGACAGTTTTATGAACATGTCTGTTATTTTAATATTTTTTTTTCCCAGAGATTAGTATAATGAAAAATGATTGGGCTGCTTCATTGCTGGATACCTTAGGTATTTGAATAGCTTCTACTTCAGGTGCTGAGAGACAATTAATTCCCACTATTCTGTTGAATTACTTAATGAAGAATTCATCTTGAAGATGATTTTTGCACTGCATCTCTCTGGTCTCCATTTGACCTCGCTGGATGCTTAGGAGTGTCTTTGCTATATCTGAGCTGACACTGTATTGTCTGTATTCCCCTTTACATCTTTGAGTGACTGCTACCATGTGACTCAAGAAGGTGGTTGATGAGAAGAGAGAGGAGAAATGGCCACTAGGTCAGAGGATGTTGCAAATATGAGAAATTAGGAAAAACAGAAGGTCTTATGTCCCAGACTGTGATCAAAGATTATTCTTTGGGGATTGTCACTGAGATATAGATGGGAAGTAGTCTGAGGCCTGGAGGAAACCTCTGGAAATAGGTGGAGGAGGTTCAGAGCTTAAATAGAAACTGAAAGGCTTACATAAAGGACAGAGTTGCAATCTGCACACTCTTGGTGGCAGAAAGTTTTGAGGATGTTTTTCTAGGTCACATTAAAAGTTAAAAAAGAAATTAAATATCTGGTCTTAATTACACAGGTGGGTTAGATGTCCCATCAGTAAACATACTTACGTTAATTGATTCACATTTTCTTTATCTGGTCAAGATGTTCTTCACAAAGAGTGAAATAATGAGATAAGGAATGACCGTGTTTAATAGAAGCTTCCCTTTGAAAGGACAAAAATGTAACAAAGGGTAAGTAAGGCAAGTCTGCTTTCTTCCAAAATTAGTAATATGTTTCCTTTATGCTTTTCTTATGCAAACAAAGATTAGTCAATTAATAGGTGGTAGATAATAATAATTGCCTCTGCTCAGTTTAATACCGTGTCCAGTATGTCTGTATGGCAACAGGATAATAAGACAGGGCTAATTAAACAGTACAGGCCTTTTTCCAAGTTCTTAATGATCAAAAAGGAGTAATACTCTGAGGTAATAACAGATGTTGGTTAATATTTGGCTTGGCCAACACCTGACCTCAAAACAATGTATCTTCAGAAATTTTAGTATAAAAATAATCACTAGTATTTACCTTCATATAAGACAAACTGCATAGGATAACAGAAAAAAAAATTAGCTAAACTTTCATGTAGAAAGAACAAGTATAACATTGGGGTTGTGTTGGCGATGGAAAGGGACTCCTGCTTCTGGAAAAAGTGCTGCTGTTCTGCAGGAGCAGGTGCCAGGATGGTCTTCTAAGCCATGGTAGTCTCCATGCAGGCAGTGAGGCTGTTTTGCTGTCTTTGACCATCCAAACCCCCAGAAAAGGTATATTTTACTTATGCCTTAACATTGGCTGTTTATATAGGAATGTACTGAAGGAAGTGAGAGAGTGCAAAAAAGACTGGGCATTTTCTACCTTTCCTAGGCCTGGGCTGGGTTTGATATGTCTGTAATTTCACACGGGAAAAAATGTGAAATGTTATGAAGTCAGAATGGGTTGCTGTTACCATTTAGTTTGCCTTGCCATGCACAGACAATACAGCTTACCCAAATTATCTTCTTTTAAGTTTTAAAAGATTATATGCAAAAATATTTCAAAAATAGAGCATCTATTTATCTACAGATAACACAGTACCTAGAACAGTCCTAGTTAAGCTGTTCTAATAAGTTAAATATTCTCATATTAAGAAAATTTACCCCAATTCTAACCTGAAATAGTTTACTCTCTTTTTTAGCTTCTGAACCACTTTTTTTTTTCTATATTAAAAAGCCAACTACTTGTTCCCATATATACTCAAGAAAAAAGAGTACAGGATGGGAAATGATTCCTGGATAAGAAAATTCAGATCTCCACAGCTCAGAAGCTGTATAATAGATGGAGAATCCACAAAGCATATAAAGTATTCCTCAACTTGCTGTAAATTCCTCAAAATGCTGTAAAAAATAACTTATGACCAAAGGAAGACAACAAGAAAGATCAAGATAGTGATCCTCCTACAATGGCAAAGGATTTATGCAAAACTAATAAATAGAGCATTGGAAATGAGCTAGATGCTGTGCTTTAAAAGAAATCCTAGAAAAACATCCTACGAGACTCAGTCAAATAAAAATGTAAACCCAACAAACCTGATAGAGGGCATAACTTTGGATCAAGGCTTTCTAGACACATAGTTTCTTGTCCCTAGCTGAGATCCATCTCAGCATAACTAATTATGCCCCTTCTCTTGTTGCCTCAAAGGAAGGCATCACCTCTCTTCTCTTCCTGAAAATAAGTTGTGCATTGAGACAAAAATAAATCCATAATGTAAACATGGTAAAACCAATAACAAATCTTTTTCAATCAGCCTCAGAAATTCCGGTGATTTAGAAATCCAAACTTTCACAGTTTATGATTAAGGAAGTCATGTCATATCCTGGGCTGCACCAAAAGAAGCATGGCTAACATGTCAAGAGAAGTGATTCTGCCCCTCTGCTCCACTCTGTGACATCCCACCTGGGGTACTGTGTCCAGCTGTGGGGCGCTTAGCACAGGAAAGGCATGGGCCTGTTGGAGTCCAGAGGAGGGCCACAAAGATGATCCAAGGGCTGGCACACTGGCACACCTCTCCCGTGAGGACAGGCTGAGAGAGTTGAGGTTGTTCAGCCTGGAGAAGAGAAAGCTACTGGAAGACCTTGTTGTGGCCTTCCAGTACATAAAAGGGACCTACAGGAAAGATGGGGAAGGACACTTTATCAGGGCCTCTTGTGATACGACAATTGCTTTATATTAGAAGAGGGTAGATTTAGGCTAGATATTAGGAAGAAATTCTTTACTGCGAGGGTGGTGAGGCTCTTGCACTGATTGCCCAGAGAAGGTGTCCCATCCATGGAAACATTCAAGATCAGGATGGATAGGGCTCTGAGCAACCTGATCTAGTTGAAGATGTCCCTGCTCATTGTGGGGGCAATTGGACTAGATGACCTTTAAAGGTCCTTCCAACGCAAACCATTCTAACCCAAACCCTTCAATAATTCTATGGTCTCTTGTTTTTTTATTGTTAAGCTAACCAGAGTGAGTTCTTGAATTACTCTCTTCATGGTCTGTCCTCAAACTCTGTTGCCACTCTTGCAATTCTTTAAGACCTTTCAAAAAACTGTCATGTATCCAACAGTGGGCATTCTATTGCTATAGTGGCCAGAGCTGCTTCAAACATATAGATAATAGCATATATCCTAAATTAACATGTTCACATAGCTGAAGATTTCACCACCCCTTTGGTGACAATGTCATCTGGGAGATTACGCTTAGTCTAACATCTGCCATGCTATCAGCTTTGTTTCAGGATATTTCCCAAGACTGAATCTTACAGCCAGTGTCTGTGGACAATGTCCTTTTATATAATTCTGAAGCATGCATTTCTTCCTTGCTTCCCAGCTTTCCAAATGATCCAGAAATCATAGAATCATCTGGGCTGGAAGGGACCTTCAAAGGACATCTAGTCTGACCCCTCTACAGTCACAGGGACACCTCCAACTAGACCAGCTTGCCCAGGGTCTCGTCAAGCTTCACCTTGAATGTCTGCAGGGAAGGGGCCTCAACCACCTCCCTGGGCAACCTGTTCCAGTGCTCCACTACCCTCATAGTAAAGAGCTTGTTCCTAAAGTCTAATCTAAACCTGCTCTTCTCCAGAGGTACTTCTCCCTCACTGTCTTCCTTTGTGATTTATCATTTAACCTTTTATAAACTCAGTTTCAAACTTTGGATTTTTTGTCTTTTGATGGAAAAACAATCTGTGCAGGGGCCTGTAAAAATATCTTCTATAAAAGCTGAAGGTAATTTCTTTACATGCAGACACTGCTTTAAAAAGAATGTTAATTTAAACATTGTGTTTTTGTTTAAAACTCTCTCTCTGTTATAAAAATAAGCTTTTCCAGGGAAAATAGAAAAAAAAAATCTCTGGGGTTTTCCAGTTTTATTATTCTGTATGTTTTGGAAGTGCTCTGGATACAGTTGATTTCCCCATATTCCTATGTAGTCCATTAAGTCCCCCTATAAATGCTTCAGCACATGCCTAACTTCACTCATGGGAAGTAGCCACATGGCAGTAAAGGGAACAATTCACATAAACAGGATTCTGCACAGGATTTTAGCAGGTTGTTTTCCATGGCACATATACCAATGGACTAGGGAGTATTTAAAGCAAATAAATGCAATTACACATCCCAAAGCTAGTCAGACCTAAGATGGCATTTAAAAGAAAAGAGTGGTTTTGAGGAAAAATTCCAAAAGTATTAAAGTGTCACTTCTTCTAATAGTGATGTTTTAAAATTATTATTTATTCCTTGATTTTTCAGGTTTCTACGGTGATAGCTCTAGATGTAAATAAGCAGTCCATGGACTGCTTCTAGCCCTGAAGCCAACCAACATGACAAAGTTTGTGTCTTGCATGTCCTGAAAGAGGGTGGCTGCATCTGAGTTATCTACTGGAAATGCTGCCTGGTTTTGTTTACCCCCTGAACCATGCCTGGCCTTTCCCTGGGAGGCTCTTATTTGACCTCAATGAAAAGCACACTAGGGACCCTGCCGATACAACACGCTCATCACACCTCCATGTCCCATTTAGTGCTTTAATATAGATGTTACATGTGATTCGCAACCTTTACTTTAGCAGACATGCCCCCTTCTATCTCGTTATACTAACCAGCAATTAGCTTTTAAATTCTTAGCCTGCTAATTGAAAACGACAGGGATTTGTTCTGGGGGAAACATTCTTGAGTTTCTGACAAGGCATCACTGCCAGGGGGTAAAAAAGTGATTACAAATATATATTTGTTACTTAGCAACCACTGAGAGCTCCCCTTTCTAATTAATACTATACAGTTCCTTGAAAACCTTATTAGTTCACAATACTGAAAGACCAATTAATCTCAGTTAAAAATTGATGGTATGAATAATTTTTGTGAAATTCTGGCTGTGCCCGTGTTTATGTTAAGACAAGCAAGCAAGCAGCAAGCCTTTTTGTTTTGTTTCTTTGCTTATTTTTATAAATATGTGTAATCAATAGAGAGGAGTTTTCTTTCACTTAGTAGCTCAGTTCCTACTTTACACTCTTTGCAATTCTAGTAGCATAAATGAGAAATAACTCACCCATGAAAGGTGTGATGAAGGCGTTCTTTTTTTGCTTTACCTGCAGCAACCAACAACAAAATCGGAAGCAAGAGAGAGAACAGGCTTCTCCAAACCCTCTCAGTTTACAGAGTGCAATGACATGCAATCATCATTAGTAAATCGACTTTCTTATATAGAAAGAAAGTGCCTTAGACAAAACCAAAGCTATTGAAACAGGCTTAAAGTCAGTGGATGATGCATATGTGAACTCTAGTTTCAGTAAGAAACCCAAGGAGATGATTTTATAACCTGAAAATCATTGAGATGACATATGCACATAGAGCTATCTATATAGATATGGCTGCAGGACTTGAGTCTCATTAGTGTTGTGACACATTTGTACTGCTGTCTATCATAACTTACCTTCTCTAGGTTAGCAACAGATAGTGCTGGTAGTTCCAAGTCCTGCACCCTTGTTATTGTGTAAAAATCCAGTTTGGGGAGGAGAAGAGGGTGTGCACAGACCTTGGGTAGATGTTGACTATCGAAAAAAAGTGCTTTTTTTTCCTCACTTCATCTTGGATTGTGTGAGAAGCTGTTCAGACATTAGATTAATATTGTATTAGACTGTAGCACTGGACTGCAGCGCTTCAGAGGAGAAAAACACACTGTTGTTCTTTCATCCAACAAAGAGAGCACTGCTTTGAATTAAGAGAGCATTGTTTTGAGCTCCTTCTGTCCACCCACATAGGTGTTAGGATAAAATCACACAATCACAGAACAAAGAAACACAGAAGGGAGACTAAGGCATACTAGGTGTTTGCAACCTGATCTGAAATGTCTCCACTCCCTCTATGTTTTGTGGTGAAAATCAATTATCTAAGAGGAGGAAAACACTTTCCTCTGGCAGCAGTATAGCCTGAATTGTCTGAAAAAGCTCATTTCCCTGCAGAAAATTCCTGTTGTCTGGGTCACAAAAGGCACCAGACAGCAACAGCACCTGGTGTAGCTTGTGGTACTTCTTCCTTACAACTCAATCAGAAAAGAGGATGTTTTCCCCTCCTGGGAGTGAGGATGGGAACATATTGCCCCTACTCCAGCATGCACTCTAGGTTTCAACAGTTGTTGGCTTGGGGATGGCTCTTACAGGTCATTTCACAGAATTACAGAATAGTTGAGGTAGGAAGGAACTTCTGCAGATTGTCTAGCCCAAACCCTCTGCTCCAAACAAGGTCACCTGGAGCTGTGTCCAGACTAGTTCTGAGTATTTCCAAGGATGGATCTCTCAGCTGGCTCATGGTCCATCCCTGAGCAGTGCTCCATGTATTCCCCCTGCTCTCCTACATAAAAGGCAAAGAGCCTTCTTCAAGGCATGAAAAAAAAAAGTGAGGAAAATAATCAAACTCTGAGGTAATGGCTGAAATCCCCACTGTGTATTCAGGGCTGCCCAAGGCACACAGCCCCCAAGCTGTGTTACACTGGCCGTACTGAACAGAGGTAAATATACACGTTGCCAACACACAAGTTTGCTCTCAGCAGCATGTAGCTGCTCTGCGTCCCCAAAAACAAATGCTAAACACAAAGGCAAATCATGTGTTGTAGCTAAGAGACATCAGTAATGAAATAGATAAATAGGAGAAAAATCTCCTTTTCCAATAAAATATCAGGACTTCTGTATATGTAATCATAGAAAAAAAAAAGTGTCTAAAGCTCTGTGCGAGACAATCTCTAAATAAGGAAAAGTTGCAGTGTAGGAAAAATAATTTAATATTAAGCACAAAGTATATAGTTGTCGTGGTTTCAGCTGAAATCACTGCAACTGGACTGACAGATGGCCCTTCCCCCACCCCCCCAAAACGAGAGGAGAGGAAGAGATAAGGAGATACAGAAGTTTAGAATTAACTAAACTACTTTAATGAAGAATTAATATTAAAATAAAAAAGAAGAAAATAATGAAATGGATACAATACATACAAAAATATATTAAGCTCCCAGGATGACAGTCCCATCACTGGCAGGCACTGGGCAAGTCTCAGATTGGACTCAGTAACAGATGGGAACTGAATTCCAGCTCTGGAGTCAGGAATACACGGATCAGGATCAAAGGCAGATGAACAGACAGGGTCCTCTTTGGACATCGACCATGGCAGGAAGAGAGGAGAGAGGAAGGAGAAGGAGACTGACCCTTTGATCCCTCAGCTTTTATACTGAGCATGGGGCAGATGGGATGGAATATCCCAGCTGGTCAGGTTTGGGTCACCTGTCCTGTCCGCTCCTCCCCACAGGTGTGACCCCTCTACGCTTTTCTATTTCCAACCCTCTCAGGGGTAAATAACGAAAATTGGCTGACCTTGGTTGTTATAGCAATAAGCATAAGCAAGAGCCTCTCTACATACCATTCCTTGGCCTTTAGCACAAACATTGGCTAAATGTTAGAGGAGGCCTAGCTAAAATGTAAAATTACAGAACACAAAACTGGTTCAATTTTACTTCAAACCGGGACAATAGTGACAAATCTTGGTATAATAATCTCTATTGTCTCTAGTGTCCTAAGTGCTCTCCTCCCCAAATACTCTCTGAACTGTGTCTGTGTGTAGAGAGAGACATTAATAGGAGACTACATATTCACTTGCTGATAAAATTCTTTTGCAGTTTCAAATAGTAATAGACTATACAGAGATAAATTGGTGGGTTGGTGGTTTTTTTTTTTTGTTGTGGTTTTTTTTTTTGTGTGTGTAGGACTCTGTTTATCAAACATTGCTTGGGGGATCTGGAAGATTTCTGCTTGTATAAAGGTGAAAATATTGGATCCATGGCTAGTAATATCAACCAGGGTGGCAAATGTTGTAAATTACTGTCAGCTATGGGAAAATGAAAATGGGAATGTCAGTGGCTGGCTGTCTCAGAGGGTAAGGTGATAGACTATTCTACTCGAGCACTGCAGATAGTCTGAGTAAAGAGGAGCAAGAAGAATCTTACAGAAATACTAAAATTACAGTGATATTATGTGATATTTTATCTAATTCTTCCTGAAGTATCTTATAGAATGGAAACCTAAGTTGTGCCAGTAAGCTCCTGGGTAACTGATGAATTTTTGCATTAGGAGTAGATATCTTCCTTTCTTATTCAGCTTGAATAATAACAATTTGGGCTTTAGGAGAAACAGGCTGTTAAAACTCAATTTCCACAATCTCCTTCCATTACATATATTTCTATTACTGTCAGTTAATCCATAAAATCTCTGCACTCATGAGTATTCATAATGTTTGATTACAATCATGACAAACCTATATATGCCTTCTTATTAATGTTGCTAAGTAAGCCTTCAAAATATCTAAAATGAAAATAAGCACAAGGTGAAAATACCTCTTGGTCCTACAGAAGCATAAAGGTAGGAAACAAATCCTAATTCTAGGTATTTTAAGCTCTAACCCAGTAATTCTGCAAAGACATGGGAGCAGAAGGAATCCCAGAGTAACTGAATATAGTCGTGGCTATCAAGGGCAAGAAAATCCTTTGATCTCTTGAAGAATCAGGGAATTAATGGAAGATGCATACGCTATTCTACACACTCTGTTGCAGTCTACTCTATTTTTTTTTTCTTTTTTCATTTTCACATATTTTCTGTAAGGAAAAATAATTTAGAACTTAACAGAGCTATTTTCAGCTGAAGCAACTATTGAACCACTCCAGCCAGCAGAGCAGTAGGAAGAATAAGAAATATAACAGAGTACTGAGTCCTGGGAAATCTGTGGAGGAGTGGGATTCAAAGAAACCAAACAAAATCCAAAAGAAACTGTACATTAAAAACAGCAGTGAAAAGAAACTTAAATACACCTCTCATTCTCTCTTACATTAATTACTTTTCCATTGTAAGGGAATATGGTTCTATTTGTATCCCAATGTACAGCCAGAATTATATTTAAAAATCCCAAACTCTTCTTTTCTTCGGAGTGTTACATGAGAACTCGAAAAAAGTTGGGCTCATTTCTGGATATCCCCTTCTTTCTCTCACTGTTGTATTCAAGTCCAAAGAGCACAACTGGAGCTAGTGACTTAGGCAAAGTTCCCATTTTAAGTCATTTGCAACTTAAAGTGTTAATCCCACATTGGTTAAATTTGATCTTAACTTCATCTGTCAGTTGGAAATGTTCATGCAATATGATACATAAACCCTGTTAAATGGCAGCAATTAACTAACACTTCAAGATGCCAGACAGGAAGGCCTGTTCTGCCATACCCACAAGAAATATCGCAAGCAGGAAAAACAGCAAACAGACTGTTAGCAATTAGTAAGGGAAGGACAGAAAGTATAGCAGTGTATGTTGTTATGCCTCCACTGAGGCCATGGGGAGCTGAAATTTTAGCAATTTGATTTTCTCCATCTTACAAGGCTACGGTAGAACTGAAAAATCATAGAATCATCGAATTGTCTAGGTTGGAAGGGACCTTTAAGATCGTCTAGTCCAACCATCAACCTAACCCTGACAAATGTTTAGAAAACCCTTTGCAAATGTTTAGAAAAAAGTGGCAGAATCTTTAAAGTTAAAAACTGCCTTCCATATTTTGAACAAGTAAACAAGTAAGGGCTCTCTAAGCTCCCCTGGATAAGAGTGGGAGTTGACTGAGGTCTGTAGAATCATGAACTACATTGAAAGGACTTTCATTATCACTACATCCACAAAACAATTTCTCCTTTATGAACTAGCTGTGAGTATGCACGTGGAACTGATGCTGCTTTGGTTAGGATTGATGGCTACAGGCTCTGATAGTCTTAGTTGCTGAGTCTGAGTTAGCCAATCCTCAGACCTCTTTGATGTGGGAAGCCAGAACTGAAGTGGGCTGTGTTCCCCATTTTTTCTCATCCATCCTTGAAGTTTTATGCTTTTCTGCCCCTTCCCCCAAACAAAAGGGGCTGATATCATCTGTTCTTGATATATTGTTTTTGGGATCAGGCCTTGTACTGGTTTTGCTTATTTTTCAGGAATTCTGGTTCTATCCACCCTTCCTGCCTGCTCTACGTCCTTAGTTCTCATCTTGCAGTTTTTACTACTTGCACATGTTTTTCTCTGCATCCCATTTCTGAAGCCGTATCTCGAGACACCATTTGTGTTTTGCAGTTATAGCTATTATGTATATTTTAAATTACTTGTGTGAAAAAATATATTTATGGCCTTATAATGTTAGAATATGCTTTTATGGTTATGTTGATCATGGTATTTTAGTGTGCTTATGAATGGGTTTAAGGCAAGAAAATGTTAATAATAACTTGTTCTGTGTGCATCTATCCTATGGCTGCAAGAAGCCTCTGCTTGGGCTACAGGTTAACTAGTGGATAACACATTCATAGCCAACAAAACCAAGCAATTTTTATAAAACTTGTGAACCTCTTGGTTGTAAGATTTTCTTACTGCTAAAACTGTGTAATTAAGAAGAACAGGCAGGATCCTATATCAGAAATTTATCATAGGGTATTGAACAGAAAGACATGACATTTGGGATTTATTGCCAAAAATAGGTCTCCTAAAATATGTGACACATCTGCACAGTATTGGCAGACATGCCGCAGGACCTGTAGGACACATACACCCTCCTGGAGTAGCAGCTGGGTGCTGAGCAAGACGCACAAAGGGATTTGAAATCACAGCAGGTACTTCCATTCCGGTACATGAATTCCATTCCAGTCTGTCTCAAAAAAATCTGAGGAACTGTTGGAGGCTATGGACCTGTCAGAGTGTCAGACAAATGGACCTTCAGTCTAAGTTGGTCCTACTGGTTTTATGTAATGTGAACCTCTACAGGCAATAAAGAGGGAAGATCTCTGGGGCATGGGCTGAGGTTAGTCTGAAGTGACATTAGCATTACATGCATGTATAGTCTAAATTCACGCAAAAACAATGGCAGGGAAAATGGGGTGAAGCTGTTGGCTGAGGGTAAGATAGATATCATTGGAAGTGGAAATATATATGACTGTCAGATTACAGACCTAGGGGACGCGCCGTAAATCATAAATGGTAAACCTGAGCCAGAGTCAGTCCCAGCTCAGTCTATGGTCTTGAGCAGCAGGAGAACTGAGTCCCACTGTGCCCCATGAACAGCATGTCACTCCTTCACAGCATGCTCCTTGTCACTGCATCTCCAAAAAAGGACCTGAGCAGCGTAGTTGGTGCTAAGTCTGGGGCTGGGGATGAGCCTGGGAAAAGGAGCTACCTGTTATTTCGTCATCAGCTTGTAGAAGCAGCACAAATGAAGACAATTGCTCTTTGAGTGAAGATACCCAAAAGAGAAGTAGGTTGATATTAAGCTGTGACTGAAGCGATTTGCTTAAGGACTTTTAACTGGGTTGTGAATGACTTCAATTTCTCTGAAATAAGAAAGGCCTTCAAGGCCCTTTTGCTGGTTGTGCGTAATTTCTCATTTCATCTCTAATATCTTCAGAAGAAAGCAGCTTCCCCATTAATCTATGAGAGGGAAAAGTCTGTGGTTTTGACTGGTCCTTTCTGTGGTCTGACTAAAAGACCAAATTGCTGGTGAGTACCGAGACCCAATATACCCATGGAAAGAACTGAAACCATCAGTCCTACAACAGCAGAATACAAAATAACGTGCAGACCAGATTTTTAATCATGGTCAAATATTTTTATGGTTGACAAAATTATGGGCAATCTGTATAAGTCGAAGCTGATCTTGATGTCAGTGCAAACACAGAACAATAAAACTGTGGTTAGTGGACTTCTCCTGCTTTCCAAAGCAAAATAAAGGCAAAAAAAATCAGGTTCAAGTGTATTGCAATAGATTCCTCGAGCATCAGAGTAAAAGACTCATGCAGTCTCTCCATATGGTGTTACAAACTGTCACTCCTGTTTGTTACCTTCCTTCCTTTCTCTAGCTGATAGAATTAATATCCCTTAATTTCAGTGTGGTACTTTTATTGTACAAGTCTACCTGGCACTGTTTCAGTGTATAAAATGGAAATAACAACAAGCCTGAAAGTATCTGAGTCTGTCAAGAATAAACTTCCTTAAATAAAGTTACTTAGCAGCATATAATCTTGTAATGGACTTGCTGTGATACTGACATTGTCACTTGAAAGACAGATGTGAATATAAAAATATAGACTGAGGGGGATTTTGCAATGTAATGAGAAATACCTTACCTATGATCTGAAGGGAAGAAAATGTTATGGGCCCTGGGTTTGATACAGTTGGCTGGATTTTGTTCTTAGTTCAACCGGTTTAAATGTAATATATTCACTTTAAAACTATGCCAGTAAACAGAATCAGGATCTTTTCCATTTTGTCTCTGCATTTAGTGTTTAACTGCCTACAGGAAATGAACCCTAGATATGAGTATGAGAATCTCTCTTAGTAGAAGTTGTGGCCAGGTGAACAATGGCTCTGCCATTCCCTTTGGATCTCATCTAGCTTTTGTTGATGTCAATGATAGGACTACTGGGGTGAATATGATTGCATCTAAATTGCTGCAATACAAAATAATATTGAACTAGTATCATCACATACATTATACTGTAAGTGGCACAGCTCTTCTTGATATTAGATACTTGTTTGTGTGAGAACTAAGCAGCTAAATGTATAATGTTGATATGATAACAGAAGGTCTTATGTCCACCGGATTAGCAATGATGCATATCTGAAGGTCTATGCCCAAGAGCACTAATGGCATTCCCTTACCCAATCTCAAGGAATGTCAGTGTTTTCTGAAAACAGAGGAAATATGTTTCCCAAAGGTCTTTGTTTTCAAACAGACCGACGGGAGTGCTTGCAGCACTCTCTTAGGCAAAATGGTAGAAACTTCTGGGAACTCTCCTCACTTGCTTTGTCTACAAGCCTTCAGGTGAGTTAGCTTGAAAAGCAGGTGAACGCTCATTAAACTGTTCAGAAGTTCAGAAAGGGAGATTGAAACATAATGGAACTCAGTTCATATATGATCTGACCTATTCACTGACACATCAGTTTGTCCAGCCCCGGTAATGATACTGAATACTCACAGTGACCAGGAATTGTGCCTAGAAAAGTTGTGGATTTCCCACCCCTGGAGGGGTTCAAGACCAGGTTGGATGGGGCTTTGACCAACCTTGTCTAGTGGGAAGTGTCCCTGCCCGTGGCAGGGGGGTTGGAACTAGATTATCTTTAAGGTCCTTTCCAACCTGAACCATTCTATGATTTAATGTTTCTATGAATATGCTTTAAGGACCAAGCAATAGCAACCTTGCTTTGTCACTCCAAATTCTTTATTCTAATACAATTAACACATTACTTTTGATGGGCCCTGATTAGCAAGGTAGCTAAGAGATTTTATACAATGGAGTTGGGGGATAGCTAAATGAGTATCTACAGAGGTTAATACCTCTACCTGCTACTCATGTCTGGTGATGGAGGCTGTCACACAAAAGACAGTCTGATTCTCAAGCTATCTTCTTAAATGCTTCAGAGCTGTAAGAAAGTTACCTCTTGACATTTAATGAAACTAGTCAATAATCTAAAACATGCAGTTACTAGGAGGTACAAACCATATTCCTTTTGGATAGAAAAAGTTATTTAGTGACTCTTCTAGCATTATTTTTTTTTCAGAAAGATTCAGACAAATTTCAGCTTCCTCTTTGGGATGCATGAAACCATCCAAATCTAATTAGTTATTCACATCCTGAATCAGCTGATAACAGAATGACTGAATATTAGGAGAAAAAATAGACTGAAATTACAGCAATGAAAACCCAATTTAATGAAGATGAGAATCAGATTCATTGTTCATTGTTGTCATATCTGAATTTCTTACTTTGGAAACAGAATCATTGCCAGATGCTAAGCGTAAAATTGTGACATAATGCAATTATGTATGCTTCATCTCTATCTAGTCAATAGCTTTTTCCATAAACTCACAGGAATTAAAGATGGGAAAGAATATGTGTGCCAAACTGTCCACTTGGCAATGTAAGTTTCTCCCTAACAGACTATTAATAACTGCTTTATCCATTACAATTTATATTATTTCTTCTAATTTCATAGGCCTTGGTGGATGGGAAATGAAAAGATGTATGTGTCCTTTTCCAACCAATTTGTAGGTGATGCACTTTGGTCAGCTTACTGGTCTAATTGGAAAACCTATGCCCAGTATGGCCCTACATATGAATTTTGTAATTTGTTACAAAACACGAGTGTCCTTCATGGTGCTTCTCTAACTAGTTAGTGAGTCATTCACATAAACGTCTATGGGCAAAATTACATTGTAAAGTGCAGTCATCTCCACATCTCAGCATGGGAGATGGTCCAAGCAGATCACATCCTGCAACTGCAACCCCTCCTGACCATCTCTAACAGCTGTACCCACTCCATTTTAGAGTTTCAATGGGTCAAGATTAAATATAAATGTGTTTGGAACTGAATTTTTTACTGAATACTTTTTACGCTGATTCAGAGGATGCAGACAATTTTCATGGCAGCATTTGGATTTCAAGACAGGTCTCAACAATTATACTGAAATGGATACAGGCTGGCACTGAAAGCCAGGAGCTCACATGACCTTCAGTATTGTAAGCATTCCTTCCAAAGACCATGGTTTCCTATTCTGAAAAAAAAAGTGTTTTCTGTCTCTTGTTATGCTATTTTCCTTAAATGCCAGATGTTGAATGATTCCTATTCCAATGGCTAATTTCATTCAAACAAATGCAAAAGAGGAAATATTCCTCTTTGCAAAGGGGTGTTTGGGGTGTTAGGAATGTGTTTCCCATGACAAGGAGTCTTTTCCTGAAAAATTCCTGAGCTTAATGGGGAGAGGGAAAGGAAAGCCTCAGCTTGAAGAGAAGGATTTTTGGATTCTTCCTGAAAACAAGTAGAAAACATCACTGATGTAACAGAAATGTTTCTGCTGTGCCGGAAGCTACAGGTCTTACTACAAATTATCACCTTGGGTTAAGCCAGTGCTGATTGAATTCACACCATCAAAAGAAGTGGGTGTTGTAATGTGGTATCCTTCAAGGGAGAAGCCAGCTGGTGTCCAACACCAACAGCTGGTGCTCATCTGGAGAATATTTCAATGAATAGCTAAGAATCTGCGATCACCTGGGAGCAGACTGAGAAATTAATTGGACTGAAAAGAATTTAAAGAACCAAAAGCAGTGAAAGGAGAAAATCTGAGCATTTCAGACTACGTGCTCTTGTCTGAAGGAAAGCTGGGGGCCCATCCAAGTCCTGGGTGGGGTGAAACGTGACAAGACAAGAGTGAGCAGGTTTTGAGAGCAGCCTTCCTGAGGAGGAGCTCTGGGCTTCTCCCCGTCCCTTCCTTGTGTGCACAGATATGGACATTTTGGAGGTTTCTACCATCTGAGATTTTTACAAAGATTTTTTCTGCTAATTTACTAATTTGTACTAAAGTCACTCATTGTTTTATACCTCATGTTTAGGTCATTCTTACTCTCCCACTTTGAAGGTTAACAGCACAATGAAATCTTCTCCATTTATGTAAATCCTGAGATACATCACTATTTGAAGGGTTTATTCTCTGTCCTGAATTCTGAGCTCATTTGGTCTGACCAGGTGTCTTAGAATACATTCAGAAATATGAGTCTTACGGATAACATTTTATATGCAGTAATTAACGTTTTCCATCCTTTTTAGTATTAGGGCCAAATTCTGTTCCCAAAGGCATTACCTGGGCCAAGGTAAGATTTAAGTATATTTGATATCCAATAAAAGTATAGTATTCCTGGACTGAAATTATTTTGTAGTTTATTTAAAGGGGCAAATGGAGTCCATATTGATTAAGAAGCACTTTGAGAGAGGGAGGCAAATACACTGCATTCTGCTAGGAAAATGACTTTGAATCTTGAACTTTTACTATATTTAATATTTAGTGATTGGAAAATGAACGCCTTTATTTAGCCTTCCAGAGTCAGTCATTTTATTCTCAGTGTCAGGAATAGGTATTCTCTGACTCGATACTCAAATTTACTTCAATGCAAAATGCAAAAGTTGTGATTTTTCGTTAGCCTGTTATAATAATCAAAAAGTTGCAAACTGATATTATAGAAAGGTTAAGGAAATCCAATCAAAGCTTTATGAGTACTTTGCTTTAGGTAAAAACAATGTGTGATTTTTCTCAGTAGCCTTATTTAGCACACAAATGTAATTGAACTGCAACTGACTAATTGCACTTTATTTCTACAGAGTATGAAACGTTCCACTTACCAATGTGTATCCTCTGTGCATTTATGCATATTTTAAGCAAAAGTTCTCAAGAAACATCATAACGCCCCCAAAGTGAGTCTGTTACCATTAAACTGTTGTTGCACTTCATCCTATTCTACATTACTTATATTTCTTTTAAGTCAGCAGAATAGTAATAAAGCTTTATGATGGGTATTTGCCAAACTTATTGATAGTGGTGCCTCAACAGGGATTCTACAGTGTCTTTTAGTTTTCATTTTGTGGGTAAGGGAGCAGTAAAATTGCATCTGGAAACTATTTAACTTCAAATTTAAATTTAGGGACTTAGGAAATGGAGTAGACACCACAGTAAAGGGAGAAACCCAAAAGTAGTAAAGAGGAAAACCAGAAATCACTACAATAGTGTCTCTTTTTCCTTTCAAATGAGCTTCTATTTAGAAAGGTAAGCATGTATTTTGGAATACATGCTTAATTTTTCAAAATCAATGGATTTATTCTCTTTTCATTATATATCCCCCAAATTATAAAAATGCATAGAGGGGGCAAAGACTGTTCCCCCTCACAGGAGAATGGATCCTCATCTGTTGTCAAAATTCACTTGAAGACCACAGTGAAAAGCTAATCACAACTTCTTATCTTCATATTATTAACTAAAGTGGAAAAGCAGGAGAAAAGAGTGAAAGAAATGACTGATGACATTAAGGTAGGATGAGAGAAATCTCTTCATTACTGTCTGTCATTGTAGGAATGGCTGGGATTGATGCCTTTGAAAATGGACTGAAAAAGAAGACAACATGCTTCTCTTACCCTCTGCTTGTTTATTTTTTTCCTTGGAGAAAATGATGTTAGAAAATCTCAGGCAGCTTTCAAACTGCACAGCTGGCAGGGGCAACATCTGCTGACATGGACTTGTACTCAAGCACCTGACCGGTTCATGGGGAAATCTGCAAGAAGCATGCAGCTTTGCAGGTGTAAGGTTTGTGTCGTTCACCCATTGTATGAATCTTTTCAGATGCTTTAGAACTAAGGATGATTAAAAATGTACGCCCGGTGTTTTAGAATTAGGAGATAGATGTACAACTGGAACATTGTACTTACACAACACTGGACTTGGAATTGGGTGTACAACCAAAAGGATGTCAAATGCCAAATATGCAATGGAAAAGATTATGAAGCTTTAAGATGCTTTCATAAAATTGTTCAACAGAACTTAATCATATGCTTGAATTCTGTTAGAATTAAGCGTACTTTATGTTTTGCTGAATGGAGGTTGAAAATATGGGTCTCTGAGGTGAACTGGAAATTCTAGCTAAGAGCTGGAACAAACTGTGATGAGGCCATGAAAGGAAAAGGCCTTCTTATCCCAATGAAATAACTTTTTATTATAGATGACTTGGGAGCTCTGTTTCTTATTCACATCTACTATAGTTATATCCTGTACTTCACAAAACTTTCAGTGGAAAGAATGACAAAATCAAATCCTTTCCCTTCCCTTCCCTTCCCTTCCCTTCCCTTCCCTTCCCTTCCCTTCCCTAAGGCGTTAACATGAACGTCCCAATCAGTTTTTTTGAAACCTAAGTAGATTAGGTGAATTCTCAAAGGACAGGATGCAAAGACTGAAAGCAGATGTAAACGTAGAACAAATCAAGATAAACTAAACACTGCAGCAGTCATGGAAACCTGGAAAGTGATTTGTCACCATCCCGTTTCCAAAAGCAAGTATTTACAAAAAGACTCCTTGGCAACAAGACAATACTGAAAAATAGGGATATCTTTTTGAACCATCAATTACCTGCATGAGAGATACTGTGTCATATTAAAGATGCAATCTGGTTATCCATCCAGGGAAGATTCTCCTTTTTATTTGATGTTTTCCTGCAGCATTTTTGTTACAATGCAAAGAGAAAGCAGATGATATGTTCCTTTCCAAAATGAACATGGTAAAAGAGGAGAAGGGAATGAAGACGGAGCCAATGGTTTAAATGGGCAGGGAAGCAATTTGCTCCACAAAATTAACTAGCAAAATGAATATAAATGAGAGGGAGAAAATTGTGGCCTTAGCTCAGAATGGATGGTGCCAGTGTAACATTAGAGAAACCCTTCCTATGTTTCTCTTTGCCTGATCTCTTATCCTGGACTCCTTGTCATGAATATTCCATTATTCTGCTAGTGATATTGGTGTGTACTTGTTCAGCTCAAACAACTGAAAGCAGACCTGCAAAATAGGACCCAAAAGACATGAGAATGTCTCTAAGGGTCTTGGGCCAAGGTCTGCCATGCCATAAGAGAATCCCTGCAGGAGAGTCTAAGGGTGTAACAGACTTTCCTCAGTGCTCTTAAAAGAACATAAGAACATTGGGTCTATCCAGCTGCACTGGGGCCTGCAGCTGTAACAAAGCTTCCAGCAATGTGCTGCTCAAAGTCCATTACATTCACAGAAAAAAATTTGAATATATTCAGTTTGTTTTACAGATGTAGAGACTGGGGCATTCACAAAGGTGTTAGAGTGGGAAAGTCTCTCACAAACTTGCAGTGAGCAAAGTGCAGCTTCTACCTTTAATTTCAAGCGCCTGAATACTCAGCTAAATTAAATGCTTAATAGGATGCCTGTTGCAAGGTCAGTATTTACGCTTGTCACTTAAGATTCAACCTCATAAAAGATGGTGAATGAAGGCTATGTATTTCTTGTTTCTTCTCTTTGAATCTATTTTTGGCAGTACTCATAAATGCAGATGGTTATCCCGATCTTCCAAACTTTGATTTACTGTTTGATGCTCATCCCTTTTTGCACTATATGATCTATTTACTTGTTTGATCATTTACAGCCCCATTTCCAGAGCTTAATGGCTTTTCAATATTTTTGTCCTCAACTAATATAAATGTACATAAGAATGTATTATTTAGACATTTGATTTTTTACGTGAATGCTGGAATAAAGAGTATTGTATGTCCAGCCTATCATTATTATTTGACACAAACTGATATATATTAGTTATATCACTACAGTGTTTATTTAAAATTGGTGTGCCCATGTATAATCCATTTACAAATACACAGTGAAAGGCATGCTGAGGACATTTACATACTAAATCACTGTACCAGAAATAAAGAAAGTAGCTGAAACTGGATCCAATAGATGTGTCTACTGTAAAATGAAAAAAGGTCACAGCCTAAATTAAAATATTGCTTAACTGTTAATTCCCCTTTTTACTGTTAACTCCCTGCTCCTGTTTTGGGCCAGTTTGTCTATGTCACTTGAATACAAAACCTTTGGGACAAGAACGCACCACTTTTGACTTCTTTGTTCCTCAACGTTGGCCTTCAGCTTTAACTTAGCAAGCTTTGCACCCTGAAGCACCCCTGCACGTCCTCGTGCCATCACCTCGAGGGAAAACAGGGTATTCCTTTACTTTACTATTAAAAATCGCTGTGTCGGGCTGCAGCATAGCCCTCAGGTTGTCAGTGCTGTGAACTGGAAAAAACATTCAACGTAGAGGAACTATTTCTTTGGGTTGCAAGAGTTTGTGACCCATTTCTGACACGGGAGGCGCAGCAGAGACCACATCTAAAAGTTTAAAATCTCTTACGGTCAAAACCAGAGTATCTGCATCTGAGCTGCCTGTTGGGAGCAGCCCTTGGCCCATACCACTTTCCAAACTCTTGGGAATTGTTTAGGGAATGCAATGGGAGTCTAATACCAGTTGTTCCAGCAACTGAACGGTACAGACAATTTAATTCTGAGGTTCATTATTTGACATTGTTTAATCTACTGGGATAGGACTATCCAGGGGATGGCCTGGATCCAGCTTGGTGCTCTGCAACATGGATGCAGCCAGGCCACCTCACGAAAGCTCAGGCATCTGGTCCTGCTCTCTTTAATGGCATAGAGCTAGTTTACCAGTCTTACTAGTGGGTGGTTCTTTCAACCGACTTCAAATTAGAAGGTGTATGCTTAACCTACCTTATTGACTCTGTGTCCTAGGTCTGAATTTCCCAATTTTCAGGTCCTACCACCCCAAGATGTCCTGAGTCAGCCATGATTTCCCGGGGTTTTAGCGTCAGAGTTGAAGAAGTCTGCCTCACATTAGCAAAGGCATTTCAGTCCGTCATGATGTTACTTCACCGCACCCTTTTCTTGTTGATCTGTGCATGCCAACTGTCACGTCTCAGAAGTTTGCCCAGGAAGCCAGGGAATTCACACCAGTATCTTCCTGGAGGTTCTACATCTATGTGTTAGGTAAGCATAGGTTTTAGAGTAGCTTCTCTATATTTATAAGTTGATTATATTTCATAGGGTGTAATTAGTATCACAGTCCAGTGTTTGTAACAACTCGGCTTCATGAAACTGCATGCTCATTACTTCAATTGCTGTACTGGGAGATATTCTGCACAGACCATTTCATACTGATGGGGGTTTTTTTGATCTCATTTGGTATTAATCACCATTACTTTCTCTCCTCATCAGTTTTTCTCCATCTTTAACTTCCCTGAAGAACAAAATGTGTTAGTTACACTTGGTACTTTAGTGCTGGTCTGGAAAAATTGTGTTTGGGTGACATGGGTATTACACTAGCCAGCTAAAACAACTTGGTAAATATTTTTGCTATTCTGATGTCAGTTATTCATGTTGTTAACCTTATAGGTCTATCCTAGGTGGTCTGAGAGGAATTTGCTATAAGTCATTGTTTCTGCGTGTACTGTGGAGTGAACTACAGATTGTTTTTAAAAGAATATAGTATTGTCAGGCTATTTAGGATGAAGCATGAAGTTACCAGTTAGAAGTTGATTGAACTTAAATACATCACCAAGCACTAAATTTTCAAGCAAATTCTTCTGAGCTCTCTCTTTCACGCATGTCATGTTTGGGGAGAACATCTTCATGAACTGGTCAGAGGTCTTGTTTTTCAAATCTTTTCAATCTCTTGCTGGTGTGCTTGGAAACAGCCTGGCAAAATTTAAAGGGTTAGGAAGCTGCAATGACTACCTATGTCTCCCATCTTTATGCAGTTGTTGCTACTTGTAAATTGTAAGTAGACTATAAATATGAAATTTTAACCAAATTTTTCACTGTGATATTAAAAAAAATCAAGCTTTCCACTCAAGAATAACACTAATTGTAGTAATAAAACTAAAATTTTTTAAAAGAGCATTAAAATGAAAAGTCACATTTTTTTCATTTAAAATGAAGAAATAAGGAATTTAGATTTTTTTTCAGGTATCTTTTTACATCTGACATAACTCATCTAATGCGAAAAATTGTTATTAGTCCTTGGAAAATGCTTCTTTAACCAAATAAACTATCCCTATGTTTTTATTTCAGTGATGATATTACCCAGCTCCAGTTGTGAGCGTTGCACAGGAAACCTGTTTCTACACTTTGTTTGTTGTACCAACCACACCAGGACACAATACCATTGAAGGAGATGACTTGATCAGCCCCGAGAAGGCCCATAGTGTTGCT